>CM035412.1:177781057-177921057 GCA_020310875.1 Ceratopteris richardii
ACATAGTAGACGAGATAGTACATAGTATGGGTGCGATCTCCCCCATGCACTCTGTTAGATGAGTCTCTAGAGTACATGTATTTATGTTTTTTATTATGTCCAAATATAGAGTTACAATGAGGGCAAGTGCTTCAAAAGGTAGGCATGTGACTAAAAAGTTGATTACTTTTACGGAGAGCATTAGCTTTTATTTACAAAAGTTGCATTGTACAACCATCCTTCTCTCAACCACTATTTTTATGAATAATTTCTAGAAAGAACCCTTTATGTGGATCTTTTACTTACAAAATATATGGAGAATATAATTTCTCTTATTTGTATCCAAAGACATCCGAATAAGTCCATGCCCAACCACACCCTCATGAACCTTCAACTGCTATGTCAAAACACAAACACATTAAAATCTCAAAAAAATAAAATCCAAAATTCAATATTCCATAAGTGATATAGATGAAATCCTTAAGGCCATGCATTGAACACATTGAGATTCTTTTACTCATCAATTAGTGAGAGGCATATGCATTTGGTTCTAGATCCTTCTTGTTTGAACCATATCCAAATAGACATATCAGACATTTCTTTCATCGTCTGATTACACATCATTTGCATGTAAACCATTGGAACTTTTTATCTGGGTATGGTCCTATACACCTGTTAATAGAAGATTTTTGAGTTTTACCATCCACATCATTCAACGAGTTGTAGAGTGACATATACCTTCATTTTGGAAAACTCCTTAGTTTGAATTTATTTTTTTTGAAGACACAATCCAAAACATATAGGTCTTTGAGGGGTGGATGTCCATTAGTGTAATCCAAAACAAAGCATATATTTGGCAAACTTTCTCTGCGCATTGCGATCATAAAAGTTTTTCTTTTGTATTATTCTAAGGGACAATCTCTTTGACCATCTTCTGTGCTCTTTGGCACTAAGTGCCCCACCTTCACTCATTGTTTTTGGCACTCCAAGCACTTAAGTGCTCACATTATTAGAGGACACCTTGTATTCTCCAAAAGGGTTTAATTCTCATTATTTGGGCACTAAGTTCCCTACTTTTGTAACGTAAAGAATACAAGAAGAATATATTGTGTGTGTGTGTGCGCGCGCTTTGGGAGGCTATTCTAAGCCCCCAATGGTGTCTAAGTGCATATTGGGCTACTCTAACACCCCAAGGGTCTCAACATTTTTCCAGGGCTACTCTAAGCTCCCCCAACCCCCCTCTCAAACTTTGGTGCCGACTGCATTTCAAACATGTCGTGATTCAATTTTTGAAGTTCTATCTTCTTTAAGGGCTACAATTTCTACCATTTTGGACATGAAATATTTGAGTATGTACTTGCCATCATCCATGCCTATGTTCATGCCCAAGGACGAAAGGTTGAATGGCACAAACTACAATCTGTGCAAGGAAATGATTAGGCATTACTTACGTACAAAATTTTTATATGAAGTAGTAGACATTATGGAATTGAAGCTTGATAAGCATAATGATCTAGCTGCATGGAATGTTTGGAATGTAAAAGTGTAGTACTTTCTCCTCAAAACTCTCTCAAAAGAAGGCTTAAAACCAAAGGCTTGAATGTTGTGTGCGCAACTCTCCTCCCATCCTTTATATCCTCTTGCACCCAAAATATAAATGATTTGGAATGCTCTATTGTGGACATGTGACCATCATGCATGTTGGGTGTGTAGAGAAGTGCAAGAGACACATAATAAGCACACACAAGGAGCACAAATGTAGCAAGACATGAAGAAGATGGATGGTTGGAATAGCTCTCTCTATTGATGATGAACTAGACTGATGTAAGAGCTGAATAATATCCCTAAGTACAAAGTACCACCACATATGAGTAAATTGTGTTTGTGGTAACATGGGGAAAAAATCTCTAGCTAGCACTAGACAGGGAGTGACAGATCAGCCCCCCCCCAAGGTAATAAGCCTAAAGCTTTGCAAAAAGCTTCAAGCTTTTCCCATGGAAGAGCTTTGGTGAATATGTCTGTCACATTATCTTGTGTAGGCACATATACCAAATCAATATCTCCTCCATGAACGATCTCTCTCACATAGTGATAATGCACCTCAATATTTTTGGTCTGTGCATGAAACACTAGGTTTCGTCCAACAACCAATGCACTCTGACTATTAGTGAGAATATGCATAGCAGCATCAATCTCCATGCAAAGATCCATCAATAGGAGTCTCAACCATATACACTCCACTGTAGATGTGAAAACTACCCTGTACTCAACTTCACAATTCGATGTCGCCGCTATAGGTTGCTTCTTACTCAACCAAGGTATGCATGAATTTCCAAGGAAAAAGAAATTACCACTAGTGGAAACGCGAGTATCATAACAACCTGCCCAATCACTATCTGTAAAAGCATGAAAGTATGGCTAAATATCTCTTCCATAAAAGAGACCTAAGCTCAAAGTTCCTTTGAGATATCTTAACACATACTTCACCACTTGCCAATGCTTAATGCCAGGGCTATGCATGAATCGACTCAACTAGGAAACTGCATACTGTATATCTGGCCTTGTGTTGGATGCATATATAAGACATCCCATAGCTTGTTGATAAAGAGAAGTGTCAAATGCATCACTGGGATCCTCAATTGAGAACCTAAATCCTGTCACAACTGGTGTGGAAAGTGGCTTGCAATCCTCAAAGTCAAAACATTGAAGTAGTTTTTCGGCATACTTTTCTTGATGCATAACAACCCCCCCCCCCCCCCCCTCAACAGATACAAAGTGCATGCCAAGATAGTAGCTCAAAAGATCAAGATAAGTGACATCAAAAGTATGCTACAAATCAGCCATAAGAATGTCAAGTTTTGCATCACATGAACCAGTCAAAAGTTTGTCATCAACATAAAGAACAAGCACTATAAGATCAGCCCCACCTTTGTGTACATAGAGTGTGCTTTCAATTGGACTACATGTGAAGCCAAGAGCAATCAAGTGCTTATGGATTTTGTCATACCATGCACATGGAGCTTGCTTGATACTATACGAGGCTTTATGCAAGCGACAAACCATATGCTCTTTCCCTTTCATGGAAAATCCAGGAGCTTGCATCACATATACCTCTTCTTGCAAATCACCATTCAAGAAAGCTATTTTTATGTCCAACTAATGTACTTTCCAACCTCGATGGGCAGCCAATGCAACCACAGTACAAATGGTAGTCATGTGTGAAGTAGGTGAGAAATTTTCCTCATAGTCAATGCCATATTGTTGTGCATATCCTTTGGCAACCAATCTAGCTTTGTAGCGATCAATGCTACCATTAGACTTTCTCTTAATCTTGTAAACCCACTTTGTACCAATAGCATTTTTTCCGTTTAGCAATTCACATAACTCCTAAGTACCATTCCTATGTATGGAATCCATTTTTGATTGCATAGCACTCATCCATTGTGGATCATCAGAAGCATCTTCAAAAGTAAGTGGCTCTTTATTACATGTTGTTGCAATAAGAGAATAATCCACAAAATTACTTGATGCATATCAAGAGCTTGATCTTGGTCTACCAAGTAAAGGTGCACTAAATTTGTTGTCCTGCAAAGTCTGTCTCAACCACTTCAACATAGTTTGTGCACTCTTGATAGACATGCGTTCATTATGCAATACATCATCAACATGTACATCGTGCATGGGCTGAATTTCATGATCATTTTAAGCCATATTTTGATGCAAATGTTCAGCCATATGTGGTTGGAAATTTCTAGCAGTTTTGATAATTTTTGGCTGAAATTTTCAGCCATGTTTGGCTAGAAATTCTTTGCATTTCAAGTTTATTCCATTGGAAATTTTCAAACCTTTGAGCCTCAGTTGGCTAGTCTACATGGCCATAGTTAAGCGCACCATTTTGGAACAAAGGCATGAGTGTATTGAACACATCTTGTTACCTAATTGTTGGCTGTTTTTTGCATTCAAGTAGAGGAAAAACTGAATTTTCAGCAAATACCACATCTTGACTCACAATAATTGTGTTCATCAATGGATGGTACAAATGATATACCTTAATTTTAGCACTATGTGCAGATACAATGGAGGCTACAACAACAACTACAACAACAATTATGACAACAACAACAACAACTATCAAAGTGTCCATACAAGAAGAAGAGATTACAATAACTACGCAGAGGACCAAAGTCAAGAAGATTCATTATTGATTATGAATCTATCAGTGAAGAAGGGTAGGGATGATGATCACATCTTCTACATTGATTCGGGATGTTCAAATGATGTAGCAAGAAATGTGGCTTTACTTTCTGATTTGGAAGATCCTCACAACAAACATGAAGTGCAAATAGGAGATGATACAAAGCACTCGGTGTAGAAGATAGGTAATGTGAAGGCATGAGATGGGAATATGAACCTCTTAAGCAAAGTCTTGTATGCCCCTACAATTACCAAAAATTTAATAAGTGTTGGGTAGATTGTTGAAAAAGGATTGCAGGTTAGATTCAACCGATTTGGAGCATATGTTGAAGACCCAAGGCAAGGCTTTAGAAGGATTGCCATAGGAGAAAGGATAGGAAGACTCAAACAAATTTGTAGGGCCCTCCATATACTTCAGATATTGAGCTAAAGGCCTAGTCAAATGCAGATTGGGCCGGATCTAGAGTTGATAGAAGAAGCACATCTGTGTATGTATCATTTGCAGGTTCAAAAATCATTTCTTGGTCATCAAAGAAGCAACCAACAGTGGCATTATCTTCTATTGAAGCTGAATATAGAGGTTTAGCTAATGCAACTCAAGAAATAATATGGTTAAAATCCTTGTATACAGATCTTGGACTTCATTCTTCAACACCTCACATTTTTTGTGACAACACAAGCTCACTACATCTTGTAGCTAATCTGGTATACCATGCTAGAACCAAGCATATTGAATTTCACTACCATTATGTAAGGGAGAAGCTAATGAGCAAGGATATTCAACTATCCTATGCCTGTACAAATATGAAATGTGCAGACATGTTGACTAAAGCTCTTGATGGTACAAAATTGAGTAGATTCAATTAGTTGATGATTGGCTTGCAGGAAATCAAGGACAATTGAAGAACTATTTGGAGGTGAAGCATGTAGGCTTGAGGGGGAGCTATTGGTGCATTTTACCCAAGCCTATTGTTGATATATTTAATTAGTGATGTGTGTGAACACACTAGGACTGTTGGGGCACTTTTTGCCCTCTTTAGGAGGTTTTTTTCCCTCGGCTTGTATATACGCCTATTGCCCTAATGGGATACTTATCTTTGTACATTCTCTAGCAATACATTCAGTCTTGTGTGTTGTGCTCCAAGCTTCTTCTTCTTCCTTGTGTTGTTCACGTGCTTCTGCAGACGTCTAACTCCAACAATTCGTATCAGAGCAGGTCACCAATCCATCTAGGGCAGTCTTAGAATCGTATGAATTTTGGTGAGCATACTCAATGTGTTTTCGAGATCAAAATGACTTCACTCTGTGGTGCCAAAATCGTGATCTGAGCTCGTCTCGACCTCCGAATGCACTAACGCAATGCTTGTGTAGGCTATTTTGTTTTTTTGTGCCAAAGTTATGTACTAGTTTTGGTTCACCAGTATAAGCGTCTCCAAGTCTACTACAGGTTTAGCAGAACTCGTCTAGGCAATTTTGTTCAACTTTTTGAGATACAATCAATTTTGTGCATCAAGGTAGTCACGGACCATGGCTGAAAGCAGTGATGTATTTCGTATGTTGGCTATTGAGGATAAGTTGGATGGTACCAGCTACCCATTTTGGGCTTATATGATGCGACATGTATTGGTTGCAAAAGCACTATGGAACATTGTGTAGGGTGTTGAAAAATGTCCTATCACACCTACAACTGTTACAACTGTAGGTACAGAAGCTGTGGTAGAAGGTGTCGAAGATGATGATATTCTACATATTCCTGTTCGTGCTACGGTTCCTATTGCACCTACTATAGAGCAAATTCGTTGGGATGGCAAAGATGCCCATGCACATGCATTGATAGCTTTGTCAGTCAAACATGCCATTATTCCTCACATTCGCTCTTCCAGAACAGCTAAGGATGCTTGAGATACACTTACCACATTGTACCATGCTAGGAATGAGGCTCGTGTTGCTTACCTCCAAAAATAGTTGGAGAGGGAGCACATGAATGAAGGTGATTATATGGACAATTTTCTAACAAAGATCAAAGACTTGAAGGAACAGTTGATTTCTAGTGATGAGGTTATACCAGATAGCTCACTTGTGCAGGCCGTTCTGAATGGTCTTCCTGATTCATATCAGAGCCTCTCCTACTTTTCGGTTAATGATGAAAGGCATTCCAAATACCTTGTCATTTGAGGAGTTAGTCTCTGTTTTGTTGCAGGAAGATCAGTCTAGGCAGAACAAGTCCATTATGCGTGTTGCAGATCAAGCTTTCCTGGCTAGTGAGAAGGGCAAAGGAAAATGGAGCTCTTCAACTAGTAAGCAGAAATCTACAAATGCTGCACATTCAAAGAAGGAAGATAAAGATGAGAAGAAATCAGAAAAGCAGAAATTGTTTTGCAAGTACTGTAAAGGGAATGATCATATCATAAAGAACTGTCCAAAACTGGCTGCTAAAGAGGCAAAGAAGAAAGAGGCTATAATGGTTGTTGCAGAGGCCTCTACACCAAAAACAAAGTCTGCTAATCTTGTGCAGGAAGAAGAATGGGTGTTTACTACTGTCTACAGTTTTAACCTATCTTCTCATGAGCAGTGCATGTCTGCAATAGACTCAGATGTTTGGTATTTTGAGAGTGGGGCAACCAAACATATTACCTCGCAACGTAGTTTCTTCTCTTCACTTGAGCTTGCCCCTATAGGGAATACTGTTACATGCGCCAACAACTCCTCTTATCTTGTTACGGGAGTTTGTAAGATCATTTTGACTATTGTTGATGGTAGTTCTTTCACTTTGTCAGATGCTTTATTTGTGCCAGGGATCAAGAAGAACCTATTATCAGTTTCTGCATTAGCCAAGATTGGCTTGGTTGTGAAATTTGTTGATGATAGGTGTAGAGTTCATGATCTATCAAATGGCGATGTGATATTGCTTCTATGATTCACACTGCTCCTATTATATCTAAGGTGAACTTTTCATTTAGGAATACAAGAAGTCCAAGTAATGGATCTCCATTGATCCATGAACTTTTCCTAAATAAGTTATAAAGTTCATTAATATGTTAGGACAAGTATGTGAAGATGTGTTCATTGTAAAATTATTATTCACTGATTCAATCATTATAAGATGCTTGTAATTTAAACCATTTGATCATAGTGGATTGTTGCAATATTTTTAAAGTACTCTAGTAACATTTAAAGATTGGTCAATGATAATAATTTTTTGTTTCAAACTCAAGAACAAGAATACATATCACATAAATGAAAGTTCAAGACAAAATTTCATAATGGATTGGAGAACCATATCCAAAAGATGATATTTATCCATTAGTTTAATACTCAAGAAATGAACACAAATGAAGTAACAAAATCTTCTAAATATTATTTGAAAGTCTAGAGTTCCTTTCAAACATCCTTCTAATAATGCAAAATATTCCAAGATGAATCATTTGCTCATGTTATCTCATTCCCTAGAAGGAATCTCAAGTCCTTGAAAGATAAAATTCTCCCTATAGTTAGGATGAAATTCTTCAAGCTAGCTAGACAACAAGAAGTTCCCAAGAAGTCCCAAACCACAAGTAATGGTACTCAAAGTCCAATGGTTGATATAGCCTAGTAGTATAACAATATTGATTAGATTCTTAGTTTTGGAATATGAAAGGAATTAGCATATGTATGGACTTGAGTTGAGGAAAAGATCTCTAAAATCTCATGGGTAAGCAAAGAAGCTTTAGATAGTTCAAGAGATCTTAACGATAAAGAATAAGTCTTTATTCTTGTCGCAAGGGCAACCAAACTTGATCAAGCTTTGCAATGTTTGTCAAAGAACTTGCGATTAGAACTACTTTGAAGTTTGCCTAAGTATTGAAAATCAAATTCCTTTTAGGAAATTTTCACGCAAGTTTCATTTATCCAATGGAAAAGTGTGAAAAGAGTAAGCTGCTCCAAGTCTGAATAGAGTGAAATATTCCAAGCATGTTGTTGGCATACAAGTCAGATGAAGAGCATACTAGCGCAACGGAGGATTCATGCACAATACGGCAACAAGGCCCAATCATTTTTTCCATGGACCATTTACAACTCAAGTGATTTTAATCACTACACAAACATTATAAATTCCGTTTTTGGTAGAATAGACTCCATTTTGTGCAAGCCGAGGAGTCCTCGAGCTTGAGGAGTATTAGAACTAGCTACATATCAATTTTCATAATTTTTAGACTCTGTTTGAGCCCTCAAATAGGCTCTAGAACCTAATTTTTAACTAGGCCGGACACTAGGTCTGGACAAGACCAAAGCTAGTTAGAAAACTATAAAAAGAGCTAGAGAGCTCATTTTTGAGGGTAGATTGTTTGTGAATTGAGCTTATGTAAGAGACTTTTTGACTAATGCAAAGAACTCCATTGTTCCTCTCCTTGTTCTTGCCTTGTGTGCGCGTGTGTGTGTATGTGTGTGCATGCTTGTGTGCTTCTCACTCACACACGTGCCTTCACTTGCTCATAGTCTTCATACTAGTCCTCACGTCTCCACGGATTGACAATTATGAGGTGAATCTTCTCACGGTGGTACTCACCATTGTGCTAGAGTGACACCAAATTTGGCGCCGTTGCCAGGAGAGAGCTTCGAGGACGAGCGTGTGATGGTAAGACGTCGAGTTGAGACATTGGAGTTATAGGTAATATCCTTCCTTCTCTTTATTTTTCTTCATTTTTTCCTTACTTTCGCATCACCATCATCACCATCATCATCCCCACCATCTCCCACCTCCATCTCCATCTCCACAAAAAATTTCAGTTTTTTGGTCATATTACACTCCCCACCTCATTTCCCTCATTTCATTGTGAGAGAGAGCGAGAGAGAGCTTGCATGCTAACTGTTTTTGGTGTGTTTTTGAGCTTTTGTTGTAGGAAGTAGCTGTACCACCTTCTCCAGCAGTGTGCGCAGGTACGACAAACTGTGCACAGGTCCCAGGACGACGACCTCTATCTGTCGCGACAGACAGAAAAACTTAATATTTTGTGAATGCGTGTTTGGCACGGTAACCTACACCATTAGAGCACTCCAAATCACTAGAAGTTTCTCAAAAATTTGCGTTTTTTCAGTCTATCGCGATAGACACCGTCTATCGCGACAGACAGAGACCCACGATAGACCCTGTCTATCGCGACAGACACCTGTCTATCGCGACAGACCAAATTCCACGACAGATCCAGTCTATCGCGACAGACACCGTCTATCGCGACAGACCAAATCACGACAGAAGATAGACAGCGTCTATTGCGACAGACCACTCTATCGCGACAGACCTTTCTATCGCGACAGACACCGTCTATCGCGACAGACACCGTCTATCGCGACAGACCACTCTATCGCGACAGACACCGTCTATCGCGACAGACCACTCTATCGCGACAGACACCGTCTATCGCGACAGACCACTCTATCGCGACAAACACCGTCTATCGCGACAGACCACTCTATCGCGACAGACACCGTCTATCGCGACAGACACCGTCTATCGCGACAGACCACTCTATCGCGACAGACACCGTCTATCGCGACAGACAGCCCCCCACGATAGTTTGTGTCTATCGCGACAGACACCGTCTATCGCGATAGACAGACATTTTCGGCAAAAATTAAGGGGTAAATTTTTTGGAAATTTAGGCTAAATTTTGGGCATATTTGCACTCTCAAATACTCACACACTTGCAAAGGCCTTAGAAAAATGCATTAAAACTCCTGAAAGGTTCTGTTTGTCTGTTTAACCCCCTAAACCCTGAATGGTTATAACTTTTTCATACGAAATCCATTTTTTGAGCTCTAGGGCTTGTCGGAAAGCTCGTGGCATATCCTACATGCCCTCAACTGTTTTTTATAAGAATAATGCGTTGATTTTCAGATAGGATATTTGGAAGTTGACACACTGAGGGGTAGGAACACCAAGGGAGCTCTAGAGGAAATTTTTAGCAATACAAAAGGGGGAATAAGGGTCATTAAAAAAGTGTCTGAAATAAATTGTCTGTCAATTGAAGGATCAACTTGAAGCTAAACTTGGGATTCTTACAGGATCATCGAGAGCTCTTGGAGAAAGCAAAGTAAGTGCCAAGGCGAACAAGCTCGGGAACGTGCTTCCTGGGTAGACCAGCATCGCCAGGAGGAGCGACTTGAGGTTGGAACATCACTTAACCCCCTCAGTCTATTCTTAGCATAGGCTAAGTGCGAGTAGTTGTTCTGATTGACTAGGGGTACGATAGGAACACTCAAGTTTGAAGAGCCCTTCATTTCTCAAGTGCAAGGGTAGGCTAAATTGTAGTCAAGGGATAACTTAAAGGAAAAGAACTTAAACTAAGCGGATGCAGAACATCAAGTACGACCCACGAAAGTGCTCCTGATGACGCTTAACTAAAAACAAGAAAACAGATCCAAATGAACTTAAAAGGAACAAGTGACTGGTACCAAAGAATCAGCAACGTACAAAGGGCATATGAACCTTAGGTCAGGTAGACACCTAGGGAGAGACAGACAAAGTCTTAGATCTTCAGAGGCTAGTGTCAATCATACTGCGAGGTCTTGGGCCCAGCAGTTGAGCCATCATTCGTATTACCCTAGTTCTGAGACTAGCGGGTCTGAGATGTCCCACGGTATGGAGAGACCTATAGGAAGTTCTGGGGTGCCATATTTACATAGGGTGGAAGGCCCTTACAAGATGCAACTCGAGTACCTTAGGACCAACCGATTAGGTGCTAGCATCTATGAGGACGGCCTAGGAAGAGCGGTGGTCCATATTAAAAACCCTGACCAATCCATTGGACTAGAGCACCCAGCTGTCAAGTTTGACAATGGAGCATACTTGGACAAGGAAGGGACAATATATGTAGTCACCAGTCATCCCGATAGGACAGATGAATTTGGGAATGTGGTCCCGGAAACGGACTTAGGTGACCTAGAGCAAGGAAACATGGGCGAAGAACCTAGAACCCCCCGAGGCAAATCTGTTCTCACGAGGATTATCACACCAGAATGGATTCCCCAAGATAATAAAAGCATAGATCTCCTCTTGAACCGAGAGACAGATGAAGCCTTTTGGAGATATAGACCTAGTCAGCCGAGTGAGGTAGGAACAATCATGATATATGAGTTCAAAGATCCTGATATTCCAGGAAGAGTGACCTACTTAGATCACTCTTCAGAGAGGATCTTTGGGGTTACAGAAAATGATAGGCATGCTTACACTTGGAAGGAAGAATTTATTTTCCCCCAACCAAGATCGAATGTGTCCTTTGGTCGCCAAGGAGCTAGAACATCTCAAGCTCAGGGGACTCAAAGAGAAAGGAGTCGAGAGAGACCTGAGGTAAGCTTTGCCAACTCTTGGGGAAGAGAAAGAACGAGAATGGAAACGAATAGAGGGGAACCTGAGGGACATAGAGCCCCAGGGAACCGAAGAAATGTCGATGATTTCCCTTTGCCAAGACCAAGAGAGCACACTAGGACCTTGAGACCGACCCAGCTAGTTAAGTCCATGAAAAACTACTTCGATGGCACTGGAGACCCCTACGATCATGTAGCCGAGTTTAAGCAAGTCTTGAGAGCTGAACAAGTTGAAGACCTGTTCACGCAGTACAATGCCTTTGGTTTAACCCTTAGGAACACCGCCCTGACATGGTTTCAGCCACTAAACGAGAGGCAGTTTAGAAGCATAGATCAACTTTTAGAGGCATTCATTATCGAATTCTCTAAAAGTGGCATAAGGCATAATACTTCCTCATTGATATACAGCTTCAAGCAGACCCCGCAAGAGACTTTGAGACTTGCAGGAAGAAGATTTAGGCAATATCTTGAGCGATGTCCTGGTCTTGAGTTACCCACAACCGCTAAGAAAGTGGCTTTTTTTCTTGGATGGATTGCTAAGTACCAAATTGAGATCATATGTGTACTTGAAGGACCCCCGGACTATAGAAGAATGTGTACGCATGTGCATCGATATTGAGGATAACCTAGGGGAGGAGTTAGAGCTATCCAAAATCTACAAAGATTCAGATAGTACCTCTAGCCTCTCTTCCTCACAATCCACATCAATTGAGGAACTTGCGGAAAAAGTAGCTCAAAAACTAGGCGTCTCTAGTAAACAAATTCCTAGATTTGCCCCAGTAAAGAGGTGCTATACTTGCGGTGGTGACCATATGGCAAACGCATGTCCCATCACGGCTCAACCCCAAGTGAACCCTAGCAGCCAATATTGCACCATAGAGCGAAGGTACACAAATCACTCAGCACAGGACTGCCCATACAATAAGCAAGCGGTTAGGCAAACCTACCCTCAGCCATACCCTCAACAAGGCAGATACCAGAGTCAATATTCACCACAACAGTATATTAGGCCTCAGCAAAATTACCAACCGCAATATCAGGCCCAACTGAAACCCCAGCCAGTGCTAGCACAGCAACCACCTGCTCCTACTAATGTGATTCTGGTCAAGTATGCTGCTGTAGAAGAAAACCTGAATAGAGCGATAGTCCTAGTAACACCATTAATCTCAGAAAGTGATCCCAGTGACCATAGCTTTGATTCTACACATGTTGATAGTCCCCAGGCTTACTACATGCAGTCTCCTGAACATGGTGAGTCTTACTACAGTGAGGAACCGAGTGAACCTATTTGGGAGCCTGAATATGCTAATGTCATGTACACAAACCCCAACTCTAGACCTCAACCTAGGCAGATACGACCCCCTTTTCCTAGAGGACCTTGCTTCAGATGCCAGGGTGATCACCTCATACGTGATTGCCCCATGCCTGCACCTACACAACCCCAATCAGTGACGATCCAAGGCTTTTGCCAGGAGTGCGGAAAGGAACATCTCTTACGAGATTGTCCCAAGAATCCCAGCAATATGCCAAAAATCACTCCGATTAATGTTATTGGGTTAGTGGTCAATTCCACAGGAAGTGTCACTTCCACTGCACCAGTGCAGGTAATCACTAGAGCTCAAGCATTGCAGCAAAACCAAGGGGTAAGCCAGGAAAAGAGCCCAGACGCTAGCGATACTGAGAGCCAAAATAAGAAGAGAACAAGAGCTTGGAAGCCGTGAACGTATGAAAAGGCAATGGGCAAAGAAGATGAGTGAACTTGAGGAAAGTCTACGAGAAACCAAGGCCAAAATCATAGAGATCACATCTCAACCGCACTCTCACACATTCCCACCGCTACCATCCCCATCACCCTCCATCCCTCCACCCTCTAATACACCCCACGTAACCCACCCACCACCCCGAGCAGGATCAGTATTAGCTGATCCCACTCCTGAAGACATAGACATGATGCTTAGAGCATATCAAGCCAGAATCCAAGAAGGGCCAAATGTAACGGATCATGACAAGTGCTACCCCAGAGCTGACCTAGAGATAGAAAGAACCAAGCTTTGCGCGAAAATGGTCGCATTGGCTCAGACTATGCTTGAAGCCAGTCGCCTTTTCAATTACTCGGGCTCAGCCAAGACGCAATTACACTTGGATGGACTTCTAGAGAAGTTAGAGGGCATAATTGCAAGATCTGCCAAGGAAGAAAAAAATCAAGAAAGAGATAAAGCAAGCAAAAACATGATCCATCCCCCACCAAAAGCTTATGTGCCCAATTCCACTGAACCAGACAACCCCCCCTCCCTAGAAAGAATAGAGAATCTAATTGCACAATCACAAAAGGAACCCGCCCCTCAACACCATGACAAGGCTAGTGAAAGAGCAGGTCTTCCTACCCAGAAAGCCTATGTGCCTGAAGCTTATGTGCCTAACTCCACTGAACCAGACACCTCTTCTTCTATGAATCAATACACACCAGAATTCTTGCGAGAGATTCAAGAAGAGAAATGGGCTAAAGAGAGTGAAGTTCCTCCTCCCATTGAACTTGTGGATGACACACACGATCAATTCCCACAAGACCTTCCTTCCATTTATGGAGAGCAGGAGAGTGCCCAATCTCAAGAAAGATTAGACTTCGAGTCTAATTCTTTACAAGAACTACCCCATTTCACAGGCCCATGGGAAGCAAAGTCCACCTGTATGAGAGAACCTACAGTCATGGTAAGAAACGAAGATTCAGTCATACCTAGGAACACAGAGGTAGTGAAGAACACCAAAGTGCAGTGCAATCTCACTTTGGAAGAGCTGCTTAAGGTTAGACCAGAAGTGTGGAAACATGTAGCCAATCAAGTGCCCGAGATAGCAAAACCTCGTTCCCAGGTAGGATCCCAGAGAACAGTGCCAGAAATACCCTTAGACAAGATAGGAGACATGAGTGAGGGCGAAGAGGGAAACACATATCTCCCCATCACTCATCAGGGATACACAACCAAGGCCATCTTGGACTCAGGTGAAGAGCTGCAATTGTTACCACTTCCTTATGGAAACGATGGGGCAAGCCAGCTCTCAGGCCAACGAGAATGAAATTGCAGATGGCTGACGGGCACATAGAAAGACCCTTAGGACTACTCGAGGGGATAACTCTCACTACTTGTGGTGTAGAGTTTGAGCACACATTTGCCATCTGTGACTTTAGCAAAAATCAAGCCTATGAGATGATTTTGGGAAGACCATTTATGCGGCAGTTGCAAGTGGTACAGGATTGGGGAACCAATTCCTTGTATTTGCAGCACTTAGGTGTTACAACCAAAGTCAATCTCAAGGATTACTCTCATAGAGATGTCCCTCCTATCCAATGGAACCCCATCCATAGAGCCAAAGATGATACGGAATCGGTGCATTCCCTAGGATCAGGATCCTCATGGATGCATGAAGACACTCACTTATGGATGTGTAAGGTAGCAGTAGAAGAAGAGAAGAGAGAAAAAGCCAGGGAGATAGGTGCAAAAGAAACCCATAGATCAATCCAAGACCCAGCCTATGCACCTGTAGTTTTTCCAGACGAAGAATTCGAACCTCACGGCTGGGCAGAAATTCTAGCAACCATGGATGTAGCCATCAATGAAGAACAATGGACACCTCACTGTGATGAGGATGGCTATGACATTTCAGTCTTCTCCATAGAGCCGATCATGGGAGAGGCAGTTTTAGAAGAGTGTGAACCTAGCCCTGATGCATTTGAGGATGCGAGTGAATCCGATCTAGAGTCAATCATTATGGACCCACCTTTTGCATCAGATGAAGAATACTTCTATGAAGTAGAATTTCAACCCCAGAAGCACGGAGAGCTTACAAAGGATGTAAGGCTAGCCACACATGTAACCCATAAGGAAGAAGGAAAGAAAAGAAAGAAGAGAGAAGTCACACCAGAAGAAGAAGAATCTTTGTTTGAGGTCCCGGAAAATTTTAAGAAGTATGAGATAGATGACAGGAGAGTCATGATTAGAATGCCTAAATGAGAGGCGCAATCGGGAGAGGCCTATGATAACAAAGAAACCACCAAGAAAATAGTGGTAGCCATAGAAGAAGGAGAAGAGAGGTGCACTTACATAGGACATGACCTCACTGAGGAAGAAGAGCATGAGCTGATAGCCTTGCTAAGAGAATACAGAGATGTATTTGCTTGGAGTTACAAGGATTTGAAAGGAGTGGACCCGGACATATGCTCACATACGATTCCCATGACTACAGAGGCCAGACCCTCAAAACAAAAGCCATACACATATAATGACAACTATGCTGCCAAGATCAAAGAAGAGATAGACCGCTTGGTTGAAGCTGGATTTATCTATGAAATTGAGCACACTGAATGGGTATCCCCCATTGTGGTGGTGCCCAAGAAGAACGGCAAATTACGAGTATGCATTAACTTGAAGAAGGTTAAAGCAGCCACGATCAGGGATAATTACCCGCTTCCTATCACTGAGCATCTATTAGAAAGGGTGGCAGGCAAGGAAGTGTACAGCTTCCTAGATGGGTTCTCTGGCTACAATCAAGTGGCCATTGCAACAGAAGATCAACATAAAACGGCTTTTGCCACAGAGTGGGGTATATTCGCTTTTAGGGTAATGCCATTCGGGCTGACCAATGCTCCCGCAACCTTCCAAAGGCTGATGTGCCATGTATTTAAGGAGTTCCTGAGGAAGAACTTAGAAGTCTATGTTGATGATCTTTGTGCTCATTCCAACATTAGACAAACCCATATTCCTGAACTCAAACAAATCTTTGACAAATGTAGAGAATATCAAGTCTGCCTAAACCCAGAAAAATGTGTTTTTATGGTCAGGCAAGGCAAAATTCTAGGACACATAGTGTCAAAGAATGGCATATCTACGGATGAAGAGAAAGTAAGAGCTATAGCCGAATTACCTAGGCCAAAGAATGTCAAGGAAGTACAAGCTTTCATGGGGCATTGTGGTTATTACCGACGATTTATACACATGTATGCCATCATTGCAAAGCCTCTGTACGGACTTTTGACAAACTTTGAGTGGACTGAGGAATGTGAGAATTCCTTCAATGAGCTTAAACGGCGATTATGTTCAGCACCAATCTTAACCACACCGGATTGGAATAAGCCTTTCCATGTTCATGTGGATGCATCCAATTATGCCATTGGATGTGTGCTTGCACAACCTACTGGTGAAGGTAATATGGATCTTCCAATTGCCTATGCTAGTAGACAATTGAATGCAGCTGAACGAAATTATACCACTACTGAGAGAGAAGGCTTAGGCATGGTATATGCAGTTAAGAAATTTAGACACTATTTGCTTGCAAATAAGTTTAAATTTTTTACTCATCATCAGGCATTGCTATACCTCGTAAACAAGCCATGCAATACAGGAAGATTAGTAAGATGGTTTCTCTTGCTAATGGAATATGATTTTGAGGTTGTGGTAAGGAAAGGGAAGACTCATTTGAGAGTAGATCACCTTTCTAGGCTCACATCGGGAGAAGCCCCACAAGGAGTGTCAGATGATCTTCCTGATGCTTACTTGTTTAATTTGGAAGTGGTGCCGCAGTGGGCTAAGCCATTGGTACCAGTGTTGACATACGGACATAACCACCCAGTAATAAACACATAGGATAGAGAGGTAGTAAAAGCCCAAAAGTATCACATCATGGGAGGAAGTATGTACAAGCACACAGATCAACGGATCTTGGCTTGTTGTGTGGAAGAGGATGAGTACGCTAAATGGTTGCAATTAGCACATGTAGGTGCGTTAGAGCAACACTACTCAAAGCAACGAACCTTACAGACACTAAGGAGACTCGGAGTGCATTGGCCGACTATGGAGGCTGATGTCCAAAAGTTGTGCAAGGAATGCCCAATCTGTTGCACTAAACCACCTGTGGAACATGCCACTCTTTATCAAGTGTCCATAGTGCCAGATTGGAGTGAACCACTAGTATCCTTCTTAAGGACGAGAACATTCCCTCCAGACATGACTCTGGCTAGGCAAAGGAGTTTAGAACAAGAAGCCCAGGATTATTCACTCATTGGTGACAATCTATACAAGCGTGGTAAAGATGGTTACCTGAGACTATGTGTCCATGAGAGTGAATATCTCAAAATCTTGGATACTGCTCACCAAGGTGTAGCAGGGGGACACTTTGGACCAGATCGGGTAATCAAGGCAATACTATTTGCAGGCTTTTGGTGGCCAACCCTTCACATGGATGCACATACCTATGTGAAACGGTGTGATGTTTGTCAGAGAACTCAGTACCCTATACGCAAGGATGAGATGCCACTGAAGCCTATGATGGGCGGACGTGCGTTCTCTAAATGGGGAATAGACTTTGTTGGTCCTATTAATCCCCCAGCTAAGGGTTCACATGCTGAATATATCCTCGTGGCCACAGACTATCTAACCAAGTGGGTAGAAGCGAAAGCTACTACAAAAAATGATGCTCAAACAACAGCAAAGTTCTTATTTGAAAATGTATTCACGAGGTACGGATTGCCCATAGAGCTAGTTAGCGATAGAGGCACTCACTTCTTGAATGAAGTTATTGAAAATCTGCTCCAAGAATTTTTGGTAGTACATAAGAAGTCTGCCCCCTATCACCCTCAAGCTAATGGCCAGGCTGAGAGCACCAATAAGATCTTATGCAATGTACTGACGAAATTAGTGAACAATAAACGCTCTGATTGGGACAAACAGCTACACCATGCTGTTTGGGCATACCGAGTCGCCTACAAAACGGTACTCCAAGCCATCCCCTTTCAGATGGTATTTGGCCAAAATGCAGTGCTACCGTTGGACTTCTTAATACCTACATTGAAAGTAGCACACGAGCATGAATGGACGGGTCATGAACTCTCCTCTAGACTTTTCGACCTTGAACGATTAGGAGAAACAAGACTGAGGGCGGCTGCAGGGATATATGCAGCTAAGAAACGACAGAAGGCATACTTTGATGCCCACGTGAAGGATAAAGGCTTGAAGGCTGGAGACTTAGTTTTAGTCTACACATTGAAGCAACATGCGAGAAAACTAGAGAAGAGAGGCTATGGACCCATGATTATAAATAGAATCTCAACAAGTGGAGCAGTGCAACTAGCCACATTAGAAGGCGACGTTCTCCCGAGCTACATTAGCGGATGCAGGGTCAAGTTGTATCAGGAACCTCTCACAGAGGAAATGCTAAGTCGACTCAATACTGCTAAGAAACGCAAAGAAGAAGAAAAGCGAATTCAAGAAGAAGCCCAAGCAGAAGCCTTAGAGCGCATACGGAGAATGAAATTAAGAAGACAAGGTAGAGAGCAACCTAGGCCAGATGCCGATGCAGATCAAGGATATCACGTGGCTATGTGTGAAGTTTCAGGTATCAGCGCTCAAAGGATAATTGATCGACGTCCTTTTATAACCTTAGAGATAGGACAAAGAAAGGGTGCAAGGACTGTAAGAGCCTTGATTGACTCAGGTGCAACCACTAGTGCTGTTAAATTGTCTTACTGTCAAGAATTGAGATTAACTGTCAATCCTATAGAAGCATATCTCATAGGATTGGGAGGTGTGGAAACCCCTTGCATGAGAATCGACGCCTGCACTTACAAAATCAGGAAAACCTAGAAGCAGCTATCGAAAGCACACCTGGGGCACCCATCAGCCCATCAAAGTTTCAAGCAGTGACCCCCGACAATATCAAGATCATATTGGAAGACTATGCCATGCTCCTTGAAGCACATGACCTGCTATCAGAGGAACTGGGTCAACTGAAGCAGAAACACCGAAAAGAAACAACAGCAGCCTCTCAAACGACCTCCTCCGCGGCTTCACTTCTCACAGACTCAGAGGCCTTAAAAGATCTCCAGAAACAAGTCACCGAATTGCAAGCACGTCTACTACAATATGAGAGACCACCTTCCCCTCCAGAGGCTCCCACCGATGAAGAAGTAGTACAAATTCCTGTGGAACAGACATTTGAAGAAGAATACGACCCACAACCCTTCCCAGGAGGCCAACAAACGGAAGAAGCTCAGGACACATTCGAAGCACCACGGCCTCCATGGCTACGTCAAGTGGAGGAAATCGGGAGTTCTCACGAAGAGCGCACAGTAGTGCAAAATCAGGCCATGAGGGTCATAGAGGAAACTGTGCTACAATCTGCTTACTTCAAGAACCTGTCATCGAGACGCCTTATCCTCTCATCTGAACTCCAATACAGGCCTTATTATATTATCCTGGCTGATTATAATGCAGAAATACAGAGAGTCACGGGTAAGATTCCTACCTTTGCTACCCAATTTCAACCCGAAGACCTTCCTCCAGAGGTGCAAAAAGGCAAAATTCGTCAACCCACCTGGCGGCAGAAACTTCTAGAGACATATCTAGAAATGCTACGCACATGGAACAACACGCCTTTACATCTCCTATACAATCCATGCTACGGTCCAGTTCCACGTCGCAGGTCTTGGAAGGCATTCAATATCAAAGTGCAGAACAACGCGCAATGCAAGGAATGGCTAAACTACCCGTACATTGCGCCACCACAGGGACCACCGTCGATAGCATACATGATGGGAACAATTCGACATTGGATGCCGCGATTGAAGCCCATGCCAGATGTGGCAGCTCAAATGATGCTTAAGATTTTAGATATGATGCAGGTAGTCCTGAAAACCTTTAGAAATGCAGCCGCACCACAGGTACGTCTACCGGGGTTTACCAATGGAAATTATGATTTGGTGTATGACATGAGCACCACCCCCAGTATTCGTGTGGCTTACGCCTGGCATGCACGCATCAAATACCTCCCTGCATGTTACAAACAGACCTTCGAAGAAATGTTCAGATCAGGTTTTTGGGAGTATCACTCGGAGATCTTCGCACCGAAGCCAACACACCTGCTCCATCTCTTTGCTTGTGAACAAGCAATGTACTCTGAGTACTACACCACACCGCAACCAGAGGTCCCTGGCGCAATAAATTGGGATGCATTGGAAGCTGATCTAGCAAGAGGCTTAAGGATAGGAGAGCACGAACTTGCCACCAATGTCATCCAATACTATATCGACCACCCGATAGAACAGAGGTCTGTCAGGGGCGCCAGACGCTAGGAAGGGGGGCGTGTTGGCATACAAGTCAGATGAAGAGCATACTAGCGCAACGGAGGAGTCATGCACAATACGGCAACAAGGCCCAATCATTTTTTCCATGGACCATTTACAACTCAAGTGATTTTAATCACTACACAAACACTGTAAATTCCGTTTTTGGTAGAATAGACTCCATTTTGTGCAAGCCGAGGAGTCCTCGAGCTTGAGGAGTATTAGAACTAGCTACATATCAATTTTCATAATTTTTAGACTCTGTTTGAGCCCTCAAATAGGCTCTAGAACCTAATTTTTAACTAGGCCGGACACTAGGTCTGGACAAGACCAAAGCTAGTTAGAAAACTATAAAAAGAGCTAGAGAGCTCATTTTTGAGGGTAGATTGTTTGTGAATTGAGCTTATGTAAGAGACTTTTTGACTAATGCAAAGAACTCCATTGTTCCTCTCCTTGTTCTTGCCTTGTGTGCGCGCGTGTGTGTATGTGTGTGCATGCTTGTGTGCTTCTCACTCACACACTTGTGCCTTCACTTGCTCATAGTCTTCATACTAGTCCTCACGTCTCCACGGATTGACAATTATGAGGTGAATCTTCTCACGTTGGTACTCACCATTGTGCTAGAGTGACACATGTAGTCTACAACCATGATGATGGTAATTAAGTTTGTGGAAGATATGTTTGTCTATCCTTAAAGGGATTTCTTAAAGGTAAAATCCAAAAGCATGAGTGGATGCTTAGACTTAAGCAGTAGAGAGATTCCTATAAAGTCCTTGAGGTAACTAGTTAAAGCTTCAAAAAAAAAGGAATCTAAAGACAAGAATTGCAATGCTCTTGTCACTACAAATTGGTTGAGTATAACAAGTTGAACTCGAATTTAAGAAATTCAAGAACTTGGAATTATAATTGGTTTTTATGATTGAAACCCTAGAAAAGAATGATGGATGTTTCATCAAAAGGTTTTCAAGTTTCCAAGGCAAAGCACAAGATTGTGAAACGACCATGTGAAGGAATCAAGACCTAGAAAAGTTAGTTAGAGGTAATGCTTGAAACTTCAAAAATCTTTAAACAATTGAAGTGAGAAGGTACTCTATCAAGAGATTTTTAGACTTCAGGATAAGCATCACTCACATATGAATGTGAATATAAAATAGGGTGGTATGGAACATCATATTTAATATTCAGATTAATGTAGGAAAGACAATATGGGACATCAAACCATGGGAAAATAATTATCTTTTAGTCCTAGAATGAATTTTCAAGTTAGATTTGATCCTCAAGGGAATTAAAATTTCAAAAGAGAAGTTTAAATTCAAGGAGGATAAAATCATGATCTCAAGATACTTCAAGATCAAGTAAGAAAGAAGATACAAAGTAATTAACTTCTAAGATCTTCTTTTTCAACTAAAGATCCTTCTTTTCAATAGGGCAAAGACTTGTTCTTATTTGAATTATGGAACACTTCAACTTAAAAGTGTTTTTTATACAAACATATTTGATCAATTTATGAAGAATTAGGACTTCAACTTGAAAATGATCCTTTAAACTAAGGAATATATTGATTAAGTCAAGCACGAAGTTCCTAGTGTAACTCAATAAATTCAGTTCGCTGACTCAAAGCAATGCACAAGAATTGCATTCCTAGTAAGCAGCCATAAAGGTTGAATATAGGCATGAACGTAGTCTCAATTGAAGCATTATTTGAGTTAGAAAATCATCAATAGAACCTCAGTGGGTCAACACACTCATGTTGGATACCACACTTGTATCTTGTGGTTGGTTGATGTTTTAGATTTTCTCTATGAATATTTCTGAGAATCCAATTTATTTCTCTTACATATAGAAAAAATGCTTGAATACCATGGTGAAACATATCTTTGAGTAATTGAATTCTTCAGTCATAATTTTAATCATCACAAGCTTACATGTCTTCGAAGTTTGAATTGGTTGTATAGAGTTTTAGTTTTTTCTTTTTTCTTTTAGAATATTTTGGATTTGACTCAGGTATGGTATCTACCTCTTTTCACAAAAGTCGAGGGTTAGTGGGTTGGAACCAAATAACTAAATTAAACATCGGAGATAGATGTTCTATACAAGAACCCTTTCAATCTTCAAAAGATGATAAATCTAACTTGACTTATTCATTTGAGTTTGCATCGATTTCTCTAGCATAACTCTAATGAATTTCTAGATTTCAGTGCACTGTAGAAAAGAGAAGTTAGGAATTCATAAGAATGACAGTTCCCAAGAACTAAGAGTTAAAGTCTTTGAGAAAATATCCTAAGTTGGATAATTTGCATTTTCAATTTGATTTATTTTAGTAAAAGTATGTTTGACCACAAGCAAATGGCAAACTTTCTCCTACATTCTACATAGAACTTTTAGGCCTGTTAGGACAAAGTAGTCTTCCAGTTGGGTGAAAAAATCAAGTAAATGTTGGTTGGAATTAAACCATAGTACAAACATCCAAGTTCGATGTTTGGGACAACCAGACTTCTAGCTTTCCACATCAAATTCAAGTGAATTAAGAGTTCTTAAAGTCTTGATAGGGATAAGAATCCTGCCTTAGTTACTAAGTCCATGTACTAGTTATGCCCAGAAATGGATTTGTAATTGGAATCCAGTCTTACCATTCATTCACTACTTTGTACTTTGATATTCTTGTGAAAGAAGTCATGGAATACTCCAAGAATCAGTCATCCTTGTGTTGATCTTGCTCCTTTTTCCTCAAAATCAATCATCTTGCAAAGGTTTGTGTTCTCTCTGCAGAGTTCCACATCACCTGATTAAGCATTCATTGGAGAGGTATCACCATCTATCTTAGGTGTACAAATTTTCATAGCATTTCTTTCAGGTATTTTTGAGAACATTTCATTTTTCTGTCTTAGGGTCATCTTCTGCACAACTCTAAAAAATCAGTGTTAAGCTTATTGCTCCTTCATTGATTGTTTTAAAATAGGGATTTTATGAATTTTAGCAATCTAACTCTATGTATGAAACTCCCTCAAGAGTAATTTTTCCAATTGTAACTCTGCTAACTACTATCAGTGTTTGAAGTCATAACTTCCATCCAACTTTAGAACGCTCTTGTGAGCTAGTGAAGGTGCAAGTTATCTCTTTTGCATCAACTTGTTCTTGTTGATGTTTCAAAATACCTATTGGGTTCTATTGCACTAACCAAAAGCCTAAAAGGTCTATTTTACATATCCAAATAGCTAGGATAGGTCCTATGCTCATTTGCTAGATCATCTTCACCATCTCACAACCCTACTTCCAAGCTTCTCCAAACAAGTCCACTTCTTTTAGTGGTATCAGAGAAACCTCAAGATGGTAGATGGCTTTCTATCAATGATTGAGAAGCTTCATGGACACAATTAAGCAGCTTGGAAAATGCCTATTTGCAAGGAAGAAATCTATATGGGATTGTATCAAGTGATGAAGCAATGGCTATTCCAAGATCCAAAGGAGGACCCACTCAAGAGGAAATAGATAAGCTCACACTTTGGTGCGCAAGGGATGTTCAAGAAAGTTCATACATACTAGACTCTATCTCTGTCTTTCTATTACCACAAATTAGAGGATGCAGGATATCTCAAGGACTTGGGATGCCATAGAGACTTTCTTTTATACTAGTACAAAGGCAAGGATGAATCATCTTTGGAATGAGTTCAACCATATGAAAAAGGCTCCAAAGAAAACCATCGCAAATTTTGTTACAAAGGTTAAGGAGGTTGCACATCAATGGACATCCATTGGAGAGATGTTTGAAGAAGAGGCTATCATGAGGCAAATATTGAATGGGATTAGAGGTGACAAGCAATGGCAATCTTTTTCCACACCCTATGACCTCATCATGGATGTGCAAACTCCACATTTCAACATCTTTCTTGGGCAACTCTTCAATCAAGAGGCCAACAATAGCATAAAGGAAGGTAACTCCTATCATCATAATTCAACTAGTGCTCTATATGCATATAAGAAAGACAAGATGCTAAAAGGCAAGAAGAAGGAGGAGGATGAAGAGGAGACTTCTCAAGCCAACTTTGTAAGCAAGAGCAAGTGGAAAGGGAAGAATAAAGGACCAAAGCATGAGAAAACCCAAGACCAAAATTTTCAACCTTGTGCCATCTGTGATAATACCAACCATGCCAATCAGAATCCTTGTTGAATGGGAAGACCTAGAAAGGAAGTGGAGGAGGTGGATATGGGAGTAATAGAGGAAGAGCTGGACACGACTTCAATAATAACAATAGAGTCCATGACATAAGGGACTATGAAAATTATTTTTGAAGATCAAGAAATGAAGACTCATTGCTTTTGATGAATCTAAGCCATATGGAATGTAAATAAGATGATCATTTATTCTACGTAGATTCACGATGTTCGAATCATGTTGCAGACAACATAGCTCTCTTATCTGATTCAAAAAGCCCAAAGCATAGACATGGAGTACAAACAGGGGATGAAATAAAGCATAATGGGGAGAAGATTGGTAATGTCAAGGCTTCCAATGGCAAGAGAAACATTCTCACCAAGGTACTCTATGTACCCACTATCACTTGAAACCTAATAAGTGTAGGGAAAATAGTTGAAAATGGCTTGCAAGTTAGGTTTACCCAACATGGAGCTTTTGTGGAAGACCCATATCAAGGCTTCAAGAAGATAGTCAGAGGTGAGAAGCATGGTAGGCTCTTTACTTTTGAATTAGGAGAAACCATGAACATAGCTTTATTAAACTTTGGGTCTCAAACCCTAAAAGAGCTTGAGGTGTGGCATAAGAGACTTGCTCATGTGAATGAAAGAACCTTGAAGGATATATGTAGGGATCAAAGTGTTGTAGGACTGCCAAACATATCAAAGAAACACATGATCAACATATCTAATGCATGCTAGATTTGGAAGGCACTAGAACAACCATTCAACCACAAAGGCTACATTCACAACAACCTTTTGGAGTTAGTACATATAGATGTATGGGGGCCAAGCCAAGAACCTTCATTGGCAAGATCAGAATATTATGTCTCATTTATTGATGACCATAGTAGATGGACTATTCTATACTTTACCAAGAGTAAGAATGAAGTGTTTGATTACTTCAAAAAATATCTAGCACATGTGGAGAACCATAGAGGTAGATCATTCAAGAAGCTTAGATCTGATGGAGGAGAGAATACTTCTCCAAAGAGATTGATGAGTTCTTGCACGTTAAAGGCATTAAGAGAGAAGTGACTACTAGGTACTCTCCTCGATTGAATGGAATTGCATAGAGAAGAAACAAGACACTGGTCGGATCATCTAGAACAATGCTTGAAGGAAAGAGATTGCCACATTTTCTATGTCTAGAGGCTATTTCATTTGATGTGTACCTTGGCAATAGACTACCATTCAAAACACTTCAAGGTATGAATCCTTATGAAGCATGGTATGGAAGAAAGTCTACTCTTAGACATGTCAAGGTATTTGGTTGGTTAGCTTATGTTCATGTACCTTCACAAATCAGAGGTAAGATAGATGAGAGCCCAACAAAGGTAGTATTTATTGGATATGATTCAACTCAAATGGGTTACATGTTCTACAATCCTTCAACCAAGAAATTCACTACAAATAGGGATGTTGTGTTTGAAGAACACATGTCTTGATATGATGAAGAAAAACAAAAGGTTACTCCACCATATGATCTTGATTGTGATTTCCATTGATTACAAAGAAATCATGACATAGATCCATGTTCCTAGAAGTGATACAGATGATGACCAAGATGAAAGGGAAAATGAGTACAAGCTATGGAAGTCAAGAGGCAAAGCAAAAATGAAGAGTTGCAAAGCATTCAATCTACTTGACAAAGGATTCAATTTTAGAAGAACCCTAGCCTATGAAGAGGCAAAAGGAAACCCTAATTGGGAAACGACTATGAAAGGATAATTAAATGCTTTGAAGGAGATGAATGCTTGGGAATTGGTTCCAATGTCATCCAATGAGATGGCTATATAAACTTAAAAGGAACCTAGACGGATCAATTTGTAGGCACAATGCAAGATGTCATCCAATTGTTTGTAGATGGCTATATAAACTTAAAAGGAACTTAGACAGATCAATTTTTAGGTACAAGGCAAGAATAATGTCCAAAGGATGCTCACAAACACATGGTATAGACTATGAGGAAACATTCTCATGAGTTGCAAATATGACTACAATCAGAACGTTGATAAGTGTAGCTGTGGCAAGAAATTCGAGATTCCTCCAAATTGATGTGGGAAATGCATTTTTAAATGGTTGGATAAGTGGAGGTATACATGTCACAACCAAAAGTTTTTGAAAACCCTAATCATACATCTTATTTTTGCATACTTAAGAAAACATTCTATGGATTGAAACAAGCTCCTAAAGCTTGGAATTATAGTTTGGTTACATACCTTCAAGATCAAGGGTTTAGACCTAGAACCTCAGACTCTTTTTTGCTCACCAAAAGGGATCACAACGAGGTTATCTATATGTGTGTACATGTACATGACATTATTATAAAAGGTGATGACTTGAATGGTAATATGTGTGTGCATGTGTGAGTATGTGTGTGTAGGTGTATGTGTGTGTATGTGTATGTGTATGTATGTGTGTATGTATGCATATATGTGTATGTGCATGTGTGTATGCTCGTGTATGCATGTGTATGCATGTATGTGTATGTGTGTGTATGTATGTGTATGTGTGTGTGTACAAGCATGTTTGTGTATGTGTGTGTATGTGTGCATATGTCTATGTGTGTGTGTATGTGTATGTGCATGTGTGTGTATCAATATGTGTGTGTATGCATGTGTTTGTGTATGTGTGTATGCATGTATATGTGTATGTGTGTATGCATATATGTGTATGTGTGTGTATGTGGGTGTTATGTATGTGTGTGTATGAGTATGTGTGTGTATGTGTATGTGTGTGTATGTATATGTGTGTGTGTGTATGTGCATGTATGTGTATGTATTTGTGTGTATGTGTGTATGTATATGTGTGTATATGTGTATGTATGTGTATGTGTATGTGTATGTATGTGTAAGTGTATGTATGCATATGTAAGTGTATGTATGTGTGCATGTGTGTATGCATGTTTATAAATGTAAACATTTTTTGTATATCAATCCATCTTTTGCAAAAACTATGTCTACAAGAAACATTCCATCAGTAAAAGGTATGTAAAAAAGTTTATATTAATATAATTCTTATATGTTTCATAAATATTTTAGATATAATCTATGTACTTTTGTTTCATCTAATATACACAAGCTGCTAAAAAAAAAAGAGAATTGAAAGAGGTCTTACATCGCGTTTAGGCGAAATGGGGCATGATGATTTTGTTGCTACACTTGTAAGTATATGTATTATTGAAATTATATTTTCTATTTTATTCAAAACACTAATCATTAATCTTTTTCATTTGTTTCAATTCAACATAAGGATTATGGTCATAATCCTATGAAACAAGAAATTGAATATGCTAAAAATTTTGGATATCAAGGTTTGAGTGAGAACATAAGAGAGCATACATATGATTTTGAGAGTATTATTAAATTTTATATAGTTCATTCATTTTTTTGGTATTTTATAATTTTTATTTATTTGTGTTTGTTATCTATAGTACATGAGTATTATGTGGAGTCTGATATGGATGAGGTGGATAGAAAAACACAAGAGGGACAATATCGATCACACACACACACACACACACACACACATATATATATATATATGTATGTGTGTGTGTATGTATGTATCTATATGTGTGTATGTGTATATATTCTCATATCAGTTATTCTTTTGATTGTGTGTATGGTGTGAGTTCATAAGTTTGATAATTTTATAGTGTTTATTAAATTAATTTATTTTATGGAAGTGAAATAAATGACTTGAATGTACTAGACATTTTTATTACAATTTAGCTTTAACATGTGATTTATTACTTTAATTGTATCATTCATTTATATTATATGTGTGTCTATGTCTATATGTGTGTATGTGTGTGTATCTATGCGTATATGTGTGTATATGTGTATGTATGCATATGTAGGTATATATGTATATTTGTGTATGTCCATGTATCTATGTGTGTATGTGTTTGTCTATGTGTGTGTATATGTATGTGTATGTGTGTGTAGGTGTATGTGTATGTGTGTGTGTATGTGTATGAGGATGCATGTGCATGCATATGCATGTGCATGTATATATGTATATATATGTGTATGTGTGTATGTGCATATGTATGTGTATGTGTATAAGTATGTATGTATGTGTATATGTATGTGCATGCATGTGCATGTGTGTATATATGTGTTAGTGTATGTGTATGTGCATGTGCATATGTTTGTATGTGCATGTGTATGTGAATGTGTATGTGTATGTGTATACATATGTGTGTGTATGTGCATGTGTATGTGTATAAGCATGTGTGTATGTGCATGTGTGTGTATGTGTATGTGTATGCGCATGTGTGAGAATCCATATGCATGTGCATGTATATGCCTGTATGTGCATGTGCATGGCTAGTATGATAATTTATGAAAACAAAACAAATTAAATGATATAGAAACAATAAAAATTGAACTTACAATAATTAGCCATATATTATGCTTGGTGATTTTCTTCAATAACTTTCAATAAAGAGATAGAAAGAGAGAGAGAGAGGAACCGAGAGAGAGAGAGAGATAGATAGATAGAGAGAGATATATATATAGATAGATAGATAGATAGATAGATAGATAGATAGATAGAGAGAGATAGAGATAGAGAGAGAGAGAGAGAGAGAGAGAGAGAGAGAGAGAGAGAGAGAGAGAGAGAGAGAGAGAGAGAGAGAGTGAGAGAGAGAGAGAGTGTGGGAGAGAGAGAGAAATTGAGAGAGAGAGAGAAATTGAGAGAGAGAGAGAGAGAGCTTGTATACACAACACAAATATGAGCATTGGTTTATGTAGAAGAGGCCAGTAGGACCATAGTTCCTATACTCATACTCAAGGGGGATTGCTCCTTAGGGAAGTATACCCTATCACATCTGTGCCCCATAATACAACTTGATAGTGAAAGAGTCAAGTCACAATAATGAGAAATTTACAAGAACACTATTGAGAAAAGCTCAACTTTTTAAAACTATGAATGATTATATTAAGTCAAAAAAATCCAAATGAGCATTACAAAGTGGGCTAGTAGCCACTCTAGGGACTAGGACTTGATCAAACAAAAATAACGAGCAAGAAGTATGTGAAACAAAAAAGTACTCTTTACAAGATAATTGTGATAGATTCCAAATGAGATACACTAACCAAGACTACTCAATCACACTATCATGGTAGCTACCACCCAATTGAGAAGCCAACACTCTCTATAGTCACCACAGAGTGGCCTCGACACAAAGTGGACAAGTTGCAATGGAATGCATGGAGAATTCAAGAGATACTTAGCTAGAGGGTACATCAAGAAAAAAGGCCATACAACAAACTAGAGATGTTATGATAAGATAAATGATATGAGATCCATGATGGGAAAAATGAGTGCCAAGCCTCTTCTTATATAGGCTCCGAAGGGCAGGAGTGTTGGTGTAGATGGCAAGCCTAAAAGCTTTGCATTTGACTTATGGACTACACTCATAAAGTAATCACATATAGCCTTGATTATGAGAACCCATACTTGTGAATACCCCAAGAGTAAATCTTGTATTTACCATGGCGTTGTATAAAATATAAAAATAGAAGAGCAATCTCATGATATAAGGGAGCCTATCCCATGACTTTAGTTGATTAGAATTGAATCCAAACCATCCCTAAATTTAGGATCACTTTTAGGTGAGTTATCTACCAAGTTCAAATTCGAAAAACATGTATAAATGCATAGCTCTCTAGTCGCGGGATAATCATGCCTATTTGAGTAAACATGAGTTGAATCCTTGAGCATACATTATGTTCACTTCACACTTCCCATGTATCATATGTGCAATTCAATATACATTTTGAATCACTATTGATTGAATTCTTCTCTACATGTTGCTACAATACACTCATTGTTGGGAGAGATGGTAGGATGCACTCAAGAGATTGAGTTGAAGCTGCTAAACCTGCTTTGCTCCAGCCCTCCTTAGCTTCAGATATGCTTAGTACACTTGCTTAGCTTCCAAATGATACCAAGAAAGCATATATGTACTTTGCAAATGATATGTGTAATGATCAAATCAAAACAGATAACATGAGACTTCAAAAATCAAGAAAAACTTGCTATTTTTGTAGTGACACCTGCTCAGTCTTTCACTCAGTATGACCAGCACACTAACAATTGATCAAATTCCTTCTGGACATATTAAATTTTCTTAACAAGCTACCATTTGCAAGTGGAATGAGAAGAAATGACGAACTATACTCTGAGAAATGAGTTTAACAAAATTATGTGTACCCTCGACTTTTTAGGAGCTCTGCAGAAAAATACCAGAGGTCACTTCGAGCAAGATTTCTCCGAGATGGCTGATCCAATGATCTTCAAATTTTGTAAGCGTGTAGATGACTTTGTGCTGGTCCCAGCAAGCCTTGAATCACTTGATTTGGTTCAGTAGATCCTGAGATATGCTCTGTTGAAGTTGACAGACTTGGAGATGATGACTCAGAGAAAACAGAGATAATGAATGTAATGATATGTATTAATTCATATTGATGTACATTCCCATTGACATGATAAACATTGCCAAATGGTACTCAGAGGTGTAGGCTATGAAGAAGTCCTCACACACTCAAATGTTGATACAGAATTGCCTCGGGATATGAGCTGAAGTGCCCGCGACTTTTGCATTACATCTTTTATAGAAATTGAGTTGAGTTTTGAATTTGCATTCAAATTCAAATCTCCTATAATCACTCCACTAAATGTAGGGAGATATTCTCTCTACTAAACCATCCACTTTTCCACGAGTCCAATCAAGTAGGTAAGTGATTAAAGTGATTACATGTAAATGCCAAGTCATACAGACTTTTACAATGAGTAAAATGTAATAACACATAGGCAAGTGTTCCTATGGTTCTAGCTTCACTTAGTGATATTCTTCAAGGGTTCCAAGCCAAAGGTGAAGGCTTGAATTGCACCAACAGCTCCCCCTCAAGCCAAGCACTTTGGCTTAAGTCTTCATCTTTAGTCTTCAATCACATCCTGCAATCCAATCATGGATTTGAATCTGCATAGCTTGTTTCCATCCAATGCTTTAGTGAGTAAATCTGCACATTGCATATTAGTAGACACATAAGTCAATTGAATGTCTTTGCTTAGCAATTTTTCTCTCACATAGTGGTAATGAACCTCTATGTGTTTTGTCCTAGCATGATATATTGGATTAGCTGCAAGGTGAAGAGAGCTTGTGTTATCTCCAAAGATGATTGGAGGCCTAGCTCTGTATACAAAAGCTTTAACCAGATAGCTTCTTGAGTGGCATTGGCTAGCCCTCTATACTCTTCTTCAGTGGATGACAATGCCACTGTGGGTTGCTTCTTGGCTGACCAAGAAATAGGCTTATCTCCTGCAAAACAAATGTAACCTGATGTGCTCCTCCTATCATCCTTGCATCCTGCCCAATCTGCATCTGAATATACTTTAATGTCAATATCTGATGTATTAGGAAAGTACAAACCATGGTTCTGAGTTCCCTTCAAATACTTCAAGATTTTCTTTGCTGCCTCTAGGTGAGGTACCCTTGGTTTGTGCATGAATTGGCTTAGCACACTAACTCCATATGCTATGTCAATTCTTGTCAAGGTAGCATAATTCAAACTACCTACCATACTTTGATATCCTGTAATGTTTTGTATTTCATCCCCTTCATGAGCACTAAGCTTTAGGTTGACCTCCATTGGAGTAGTTGAGACTTTAGCATCCTGCAAGCCAAACTTCTTGACCATATCCTGTACATACTTCTTTTGAGTGATATATATACCTGAGTTGGTGTAGACTAACTCAAGACCTAAGAAGTACTTCAATAATCCAAGATCATTGATCTTGAATTCCTTCATCATCTGTCCTTTGATGTGTCTAATCCCACTGACATCATTGCCTGTAATGATGATGTCATCAACATAAACACACAAGTAGATTACCTCTGTACTACTTCTCTTTATGAACAGAGAAGTATCAACTTTACTCATCACAAATCCTTGGTCTTGGAGGTAGGTTGTCAACCTGTAATTCCATGCTCTAGGTGCCTGCTTCAAACCATATAGAGCCTTCTTCAATTTACAAACATAATTTACCTTCTTGGGATCTTCATAGCCAGGTGGTTGTGACATGTAGACTTCTTCAGATATCCATCCATTTAAGAAAGCATTCTTGACATCTAATTGGTACATGTTCCAATTCTTGGATGCAGCTACACTCACCAATATTCTGATAGTTGGCATCTTAGCCACAGGAGAAAATGTCTCCTCATAATCAATGCCTTGGGTTTGTGCAAAACCCTTGGCTACCAACCTAGCTTTGTACCTGTTGATTGTTCCATCTGAATTTTTCTTTAGCTTATAGATCCATCTGGATCCTATCACCTTCATAGAGTCCTTCTTGGGTACCAAGTCCCAAGTATCACTCTCCTTGAGAGCTTCTATTTCTTCATCCATAGCATCTTTCCATTCTGGTTTGGTGATTGCTTCTTCATAGGTACCTAGTTCTTCATTCAACAAATCCTTTGCAAGATATACAGAATGTTTAGTTACAAGTGATGTGTCATACCCATATCTGATAGGCTTCTTACTTTCTCTCTAAGATCTCCTCATTGCTTGAGTTGAGGATTCTGGTATATCCTCTAGCTTCTTCATCTTCATCTTTCCTTTAGACTTCCATGCCTTGAATTCCTCAAGGTTAATTGTATCATCATCATCTGAGCTTGAGTCTTCTTTCTGGATTGGTTCCTTCTTGGTGAGCCTTGGGAAGTCTTCTTCCATATCATAGGGTAGACTAACCTTCCTGCATTCATTCTCATACCAAGAGTCATTCTCATCAAAGATGACATCTCTGCTTACCTTGAAGCCTTTGTTTGTTGGGTTGTAGAATCTGTATCCCTTTTGGTTCAAATCATAACCAATGAAGATACATTTTTCAGCTTTAGAGTCTAGCTTTCCCCTTACCTGTGAGGGAATATGCACATATGCTACACAACCAAAGATTTTGCAATGATCCAGAGAAGGTCTCTTACCATGCCAAACTTCATATGGTGTCATACCATCAAGTGATTTGGATGGCAACCTATTTATGAGATAGGTGGCAGTGGATACACCTTCTGCCCAAAGATAATTTGGCAGCTTCTTTTCATTAAGCATAGACCTAGCTGTTTCTACTATGAGTCTATTCCTTCTTTCAGCTACTCCATTTTGTTCAGGTGAGTACCTTGTGGTTATCTCCCTTTTGATGCCTCTTTCCTGCAAGAAATCTTCAAACTCAGTTGAGAAGTACTCTCCTCCACCATCTGACCTTAGCCTTTTCAATCTTGTTCCTGTTTGATTTTCAACAAGTGCAAGATACCTCTTGAAACAATTAAACACTTCATCTTTATGTTTCATAAAGTATAAGATAGTCCACCTGCTATAGTCATCAATGAAGGACACATAGTACCTTGAACCTGAAATGGAAGGGTCCTTGCTATGTCCCCAAACATCTGTGTGTACCAAGTCTAGGTAGTCTTCATGCATGAAACTTTTCCTTGAATAGGGCAACCTGTGAGACTTACCAAACTGACAAGCACCACACTTGTAAATCATGTGTTGTTTGGATACATTAGGTATCCCAAGCACACATTGATCCCTGCACATTTGCTTTAGGGTTCTTTCACCTATGTGACCTAACCTCTTGTGCCATATTTCTAACTCTGAAAGTGTTTGATCCTTGTAATTATATAAAGCAATGTTCTTGGTGTCTTCTAGCTCAAAAGTAAACAATCTACCTGATTTTTCTCCCTTGGCTATCCTTCTGAATCCAAGTCTTGGGTCCTCCACATATGCTCCATGTTGAGTGAACCTGACCTGTAAACCTTTCTCCACAATCTGACCAACACTCATTAGATTCTTGGTGATGGTTGGTACATAGAGTACCCTGCTCAATAGATTCTGGTTACCATCACATGTCTTTACATTTCCAATCTTTACAACAGAATGTTTAGTATCATCACCTGTCTGTACCTGATGTTTGCCCTTGGGTTCTTCCAAATCAGAGAGTAGTGCCACATTGCCAGCTACATGGTTAGAACATCCTGAATCAATATAAAATAAATGATCATCATTTGTACCTGCCTTGGAGGTCATATTCATGATCAATAGGGAGTCATCTTGCTCCTCTGTGTAGTTGTTGTAATCCCTTCTATTTCTGAATCCACCTTGATAATTACCATTGTGGTTGTGGTTGTAATTGTTGTTGTATTGATTGTTGTATCCATTGTAGCCTTGGTGTTGGTTGAACCTGCCTCTCCCTTGAGAGTATCCACCTCTTGAGTAGCCTCTTCCTCTCTGATTCTTGTAGTTCTTGTAGCATTCATCTATGGTATGATTGGACAGTCCACAAATGTTGCATGGTAATGAGTTGTAGGGTCTCCCCCTACCTAACTTACCTCCTCTGCCTCTTCCTCTTGAGGATCTACCTCTCCCTGCATAGTTTGCTTGGGAGGTAGAACCTTCTTCATCAACCTTCTTACTTTTACCTTTATCTTTAACCTTCTTATCAGTATATAGAGCAGAGGGGTTGTTACCCTTTGATTGATCTCCTGCCCTTGTAAACTTTGCTTCATGTGTGAATAGTTGGCCCATGAGTGTTGTGAGATCTGGGGTATGCATGTCCATGTAGAGGTCCATTGCAGTGGTGAAGCTTTCCCACTTATCATCTGCCTTGAGTCCATTTGTTACTTGCCTGACTACTTGCTCCTCTTCAATCTCCTCTCCAATGCTTGCTAATTGGTCTGCCACATCTTTAATCTTAGTCACATACTCTGAGACTGATTGCTTAGGCTGCTTCCTAAGGGTTGTGAATTCAATCCACAGTTGATTCTTCCTGGCCCTTGTGTTGGAAGAGAAATATGTTGATAGAGTTTCCCAAGTCTCTTGGGAAGTCTTACAGTTCCTTATATGAGGTAAAAGGAAATCAGATATAGATTTAAGAAGGTAAGACCTTGCCAAAGCATCCTTTGCACACCATTGGTTGAGCCTCTCTTGTTCATCCTTGGTGGGTAGTCCTCTAGCTTTGAATGAGGGCAATTCCTCATCTCCTGATATGTATCCAAATAAGCTCCTTCCTTGTAGATAGGTCTTCATCCTTAGAGACCAAGCTTGGTAATTGTTCCTATCCAATTTGTCAATGAATGAAGGAAATCCATCTCCCATTGTTACCTTGTTTGCTCTGATACCACTGTTGGGAGAGATGGTAGGATGCACTCAAGAGATTGAGTTGAAGCTGCTAAACCTGCTTTGCTCCAGCCCTCCTTAGCTTCAGATATGCTTAGTACACTTGCTTAGCTTCCAAATGATACCAAGAAAGCATATATGTACTTTGCAAATGATATGTGTAATGATCAAATCAAAACAGATAACTTGAGACTTCAAAAATCAAGAAAAACTTGCTATTTTTGTAGTGACACCTGCTCAGTCTTTCACTCAGTATGACCAGCACACTAACAATTGATCAAATTCCTTCTGGACATATTAAATTTGCTTAACAAGCTACCATTTGCAAGTGGAATGAGAAGAAATGACAAACTATACTCTGAGAAATGAGTTTAGCAAAATTATGTGTACCCCCGACTTTTTAGGAGCTCTGCAGAAAAATACCAGAGGTCACTTCGAGCAAGATTTCTCCGAGATGGCTGATCCAATGATCTTGAAATTTTGTAGGCGTGTAGATGACGTTGTGCTGGTTCCAACAAGCCTTGAATCACTTGATTTGGTTCAGTAGATCCTGAGATATGCTCTGTTGAAGTTGACAGACTTGGAGATGATGACTCAGAGAAAACAGAGATAATGAATGTAATGATATGTATTAATTCACATTGATGTACATTCCCATTGACATGATAAACATTGCCAAATGGTACTCAGAGGTGTAGGCTATGAAGAAGTCCTCACACACTCAAATGTTGATACAGAATTGCCTCGGGATATGAGCTGAAGTGCCCGCGACTTTTGCATTACATCTTTTATAGAAATTGAGTTGAGTTTTGAATTTGCATTCAAATTCAAATCTCCTATAATCACTCCACTAAATGTAGGGAGATATTCTCTCTACTAAACCATCCACTTTTCCACGAATCCAATCAAGTAGGTAAGTGATTAAAGTGATTACATGTAAATGCCAAGTCATACAGACTTTTACAATGAGTAAAATGTAATAACACATAGGCAAGCGTTCCTATGGTTCTAGCTTCACTTAGTGATATTCTTCAAGGGCTCCAAGCCAAAGGTGAAGGCTTGAATTGCACCAACACTCATGTACACATTGAATGTCTTCTTCCTATTTCTCTATGTGGAACTATCCATTTGTATACTTTTATTTATGTTAGTTAGATAAGAGTGTTGAGCATCTACCAATCCAGTTTTGTGATCATTGGTTTATTAGATTGTGAGATATGAAGCTCTGAAGTTGGCTATCTTTTCACATCTTCTTGTTCTTGAAAAGTTGGGGTGACCCCCGAGATTTGTTAAATTCATTTTTGGTTACATGGTGCAGCTAAATTCATCAAATAACTTGATTTACTTAGCTATGCACTTCAGTTATATATGTGCAAAAGCTCTCTGGTCAAATCATACCATCTTGTGAGCTCTGAGCATAATATTGAGATATTCTCATCCCAAAATAGAAGGTTTCTCTCACTCCTTGCAAAGTAGAAGTTATCTGATGTGAAAATTTGGACATGATGTTCCAAAGGACTTGATGGTTTCTTATACATTTTTGGAAAGCTAAAGAAGTTTACTAAGCATTCTTGGAGTCACCTTGGCTGGTGTAGAGTAGGTTTGTTGCAGGACCAACTCATCTGACTCATCCCATCACCTCTTCGTAGTGGTATCAGAGCAACTAAGCATCATGGTGTGGAGGTGATCGCAATCCGGGTGGATCAGGTCCGATCATGGCACACACAGAGTGTGTGAAGCTAGTGAGTTTTGGAAGGTTTATGTAACAAAAAATGTGAAGATGAAGATGAAGTTGGGTATGGGGAGAAGAGATATCATGATTTGATTATAGATAAGGGGAACATATGAACACAAGATAAACACATGAACATGAATGAAGAGGACAAAAGAAACCATTCACATGAATCAATTTGGAAAGGAAGAATGGTCCATAAATATGGAGCTTCTTAAACACTTTCCGAATTTAGTTCATATTCATAGGTTATTTTGGATGGAATGTATGCATTATGAGAAAAAAAAGAAAACCACACACATGAATCAGTTTCAAAAGGAAGAATGGTCCAAGAACGGAGCTTCTTATACACTTTGAAAACTAAAACAAATGCATGGGTGTTTGTGGGTGGTATGAATGCACATGGGTCGTGATTATGAATGAATAGAAAATTATTCTCTCAACCTCAATGGATCATCCTCATTGGTTCAACGCAAGACTACGGAGCCTTCTCACACATAGAAAGAGATAGAAGCTAACATGTAAAAGCATATAAAAGACTAAGAGACAAGAGACAAGAGAGATGGGCTAGAAGATTTTGTTATGACATACATATACATGAATGTTGTGAAACATCAAGCTAAGCATTGTACTGGTCAAAGGTGGTCCGCATGACCCTCTCACCATGATAGTTCAAACGAATGTCACACGTAAGAGGATAGGTTCCACTTCATTCACCCTATGTCTTTCTAGGATCGTAATGTGTTTCTAAAGAAGTCTAAGACTCATAAAACCAACTCTAACTCACTCACACGCTCCATTGAGGGTGAGCAAAGAAAGAGAAATTGCGTTTTTGAGCCTCCTAGAGAGGAAGTCTAAAATTTGATTCTAGGAACTATGCTCTTACTAGCCCACCTTGGATCCTCACACGCTCAACTAAGGGTGATTGTCTCAAGGAAACCATGTGCTAGCAAGGGCCCTATGGATGCCGAACAATGATGTTCTAGGAGTTTGGAGGGAGGTTTATATAGTTTTTTGAATGAATTTGGGCTCTTGGATCTAGAGAAATCAACTCTCAACCCTAAGGTCAACTACTTTTGATTACAACCATTGGATTTATCAAATGGATGGCTAGGATTGGTTCTTTATATGATATCTAGGGAAAAGGGGGGGCGGAAATAGGTGCCTTCATTCTCCACCATTGGATCTAGGGCTGTTCTGGACCGTTGGATCAATGTTGACATCAATTTGGATAAGATAAGCTCTCAATGAGAGAAACCATAGATACAACCTCTTGTAATAGTTGAAATTTAACTACATCAAAGTAAATGTAAAAGGAGAATCCCGTGACCTCGTTAGGTACAAATCATGAAGCTAAGTTAGGAGAAATTTATTAGATGAGATTCCCCTAACTTGAGGGAACTTTTAGGTACAATCCCTCCAAGATTTCGAATTCAAAATCTTCTATATATACACACAAAAATAGTCACAGATAGAGCAGATCAATTCAGCTACATTCTGATGAGATTCTAACCAAGCACCATATCATTTGTGAAGCACACATTGTGCTCATCCTTCCCAAGCTTCATGCTCATTCAAGTCATGTACAATATGTGCAATACGGGTTGATATTTCAAGCTACATCTTGGAATTTTCTTCTTCTACTGCTATAGGTCTATGTTCATATTTTCAATCAACTTCAATTATTGATTTCTCCGAGTATACTTAGTTTTTTGATGAGATTTAAATTGATATAGGTTACTTGATAAGTCTATTTATATCATATCAATTTTCATCATCTTTGGTTCGTTAATATATGAGCTACATTTATTTGACATTACCTATGTATTCTAATAGATGAGTCCTAAAAAGTCAGGATGACACACCTATCTTGCTAAAAACATTTCTCTCACTATGGCTCATCAAAGTTCATCACATTTATTGCTTTAGATTCATCATATATCTAATTAGATATGTGCAAAATATCTTTGGTCAATTCCCAGCAGGCTATCAGCTCTGAGTGAAATTTTAGAGTGCATCTCATCCCAAAATAGCAAGTTTTGTTACATCTGTTTTATCCCAAGTAGTTTGTTTTGATGAATCAATTTGAGATTGATGCTCCAAAGCACTAATGTGGTTTATATACATCCTTAGCAAGCACAAGGTCTCTACTTATTATCCCTGAAGCTATCTTGGTATGTGTAGAGCAGGTTCTTGCAGCACCAGAAACATTCTTGGAGTGTATCCACCATCTCTTCTCACAATGGTATCACAGCAATGATAAATCAACATGGGAGATGGCTTTCCTTCAACAATTGAAAAATTGGATAGAAGAAACTACTCAGTTTGGTCTCTAAGGATGGAAGCTTACCTTCAAGGAAGAAATCTATTTGGATACATATCTGAGTATGAACCCAGACCAACAATCAAAAGCAAAGGATAACCATCATATGGAGAGCAAGAAAGACTTACAACTTGGTGTTCAAAGGATGCACTATCTAGGTCCTACATCTTAAACTCAATCTCTGATTTTCTTTTACCTCATGTGAAAGGATGCAAGACCTCAAGAGAGACATGGAAAGCTCTTGCTTCATTTTTCTCTCCAAATACTAGAGCAAGAAAAAACTAGCTATGGATGGAGTTCACTACCCTAAAGAAAATTCCAAGCAAAATGTGACTGATTATGCCACCAAATGCATTGGAGAAGTGAATGACGAAGAACAAATCATAAGGCAAATCATCAATGGCATCAAAGCTGATGACAAGTGGGAATCATTCACAACTACCATGGATCTATACATGGACATGCAAGTGCCTGACCTCAACACTCTGATGGGCCAACTCTTCACACATGAACCAAAGATGAGCAAGAATGGTGAATCCTCAAGAGGTAATCAATATTTTTCCTTATACTATGATAAAGCTAAAACTAAGGATAAGTCAAAGTCTAAGAAGAATGAAGATAAAGGTAGCTCCTTGTCACATTAGTTCATTGTGTGCACCTCCTCTTGTGAGGAGATTGCCACATGGCATCACAAGGATGCACTTCTATTGTATTATGCTAGATAGAGAGAGTTTGAGATAATAGAGAGTACGAACTCACTGAGTTTTTCGTACGTGTTTAAGAGAAGCTTGGACGTTGGCTGGGAGGAGAACTCACATGTCTCTGTGTGAGTGTTGTTGCGTGGCACTAGCCCAAAGACAACAGCGCAAAAGGAAGGGGCTTGCGCCGATGCATGATACTGGTATCAGAGCAAGGACGTTTAGCTTCCGGATGCAGCAATCAGGATTTGAACTCGCACCCTCAACTTGAAAGACAGATGAACTCGTTCTTCCTTGATGACAAAATTTCGATTTAAGGACTATAGATGCTTTATCTCAGCCACTAACCTATGTGAGCTAGTGCAAAGCTTGGCTTGGGGAAGAAGTTGGATGGAGATGCATAGCTCTATATCTTCAGTTAGAGAGAATCACATCATAATCCCTTCTTCTCCTTTCGGATCATGGATTTTTTTACCACTTGGGCTTCTTCCCACATCGGCTCAAATGAGTGAGGGATCAAAAGTTTTAACAGGAGTTTTCGAGAATCCCTTAAAAAAAATTCTAGAAAGGAGGGAGGAAGAACACCAATATCATTAACTCCAGGTTTGATTTTTTTTTTTGTGGTCTTCCTGTTCTTTTTAATTTTGTAAAGAGAAAGAGAGTAGGATGAATATTTCATCTCCTTAAAGTTGGCGTTCCATTTTAATTTTACCAATGTTATGAAGCCATGGAAATCTCATGTATGGAGGAGTATGAAATAGATACTCTCATCTTGAGTGAATCCTATTTTGGACAAGTACCCATTTTGGGGAAGGGAAATGAAGCTGAAATTTTCTTAGTTTGGTAGGAAAAATCATGCACATCTATAGTCTAGTGTATGTAATTCCATATAAGATCAAGAAATCCAAATTATACCTCAGTTGGATGGGAGTTTGAAGCTCCACAAAACCCCCTTCCATCACTATTTGAGGAAAACATTCAGCACTTGAATCTAAGAACTTCCCCTTTTGGAAGAGGAAAAAAAAGGTGCGATAGCTAAGAATGGATGGGAAAAAGTATATATACTGAGAGTATGGTGTATGGACTTCATAGTGGAATCATTAGATTCATTAAAATGATAAGTTAAGGAGGAATTTTGTATCCTCAAAGATCCCCTTTCCACACTTTTTGAAAAAAATTCAGATGTTAATTTTTATCAACTCCTTTTTCGGGAGTAAGAAAAAAGATCATTTAAGAGGCTTCCCATTGATTAATGCATACATACATGAAGTATGGTGTATGTATCACCATGGAATATGAGAAAATCCAAGAAAAATCCACATTAGCAGTGGATTAGAAGCTTGGTAAAAGCTCCCATTTAAGTTTTTGCATGAAAGTAAAAATCTTGATTTACGCCTCTTTTGGGGAGCAAATTAGTATGCACTAAGGGAGGATTTGGAAAGGGGAAAAATGGCCAAGCATCTTCATATACTACTCACTGAGGTCATGGAGAGAATTTTAGGAGTTTCTTGATGGAAGAATGCTTTTGGGCACTCCAAAAATCACATTTTCACACTTTTTCCAGCCCCTCCAACAATCCACTAGTTTGGCATATCCCGCTTGGAAAGGCCATATCTTGAGCTAGAAAACTCCAAATTGGACGTGCTATGGCTCGTTTCGAAGATCAAAAAGTCTACATTCAGTTTTCAACAATAAATTTTGGAAATTATGTATTTTGGTAGGTCTGTACATGTTTGCAAAGTCTGAATAGTTTTGGACAACTACCTTTCGAGAGCCATATCTTACAAACGGGGAAGGCGATTGAAATAATTTCACTTTGAGTCACTTGCACATGATTATTTCAGTGTATGATTATTTGAAGGTCCTAAAAAGGTTTTTGTAGGTCTAAAGAGGGATTACAAATGCATTTTTTGGGTAAATTTGCATTATTTGGGTAAATTTGCATTATTTTGGTAATCATTTGACCATGCTTTATGTTTTGGGAAGTGATCCAATGTTTTCGGACACTTCAAAGTTTATATTAGGACCTGAAGAGGAAGGTGCAGAGGTCTCAAAACTCATCGAGAAGGATTGGATGTATGCAATTCCAATACCAAGAAATTCAAGGACGTATGCTTTCTATTTTCAAGCATCTTACTTTATTTTATGGCATGTTCTATATGTGCATGCATGGATTGGAGTGCATATATCCCATAGGTTATGCGAAGTTGCATAGAGGCATGGGAGATACATATATGATACTCTCCAAAGAAGTGAAGATTTACATATCTTCACAAGAGTCTCACAATATGATTAGGAGACTATGGGGTATTATTAGGAATACCCAGAGAGTGACTAGTTCACTCATGCACATCCCTTGAGCAAGTAGTGAAGCATTTCTGCTTCACTACTAAGGAAACCAATTAGATGGGATCAAAGAGATGGGTTTCATAAGACAACATCGACGGGTGCTTATGTGATTCAAGTGATGGTTAGGAAGGCCAGAGACATGACACTAGCTCTATGACTTAGAGCGTAGATCCCTTAGTCAGAAATAATTGGGGTACCCAATACATATATGTATGGTGGGATCTACAGAGAGGTACTTAGACCTAGTCTTGGTACCTAGGAACAACTTGGTTTGGAATAGAAAGGGATATCCACTATCACATGTTGACTAAAACCAAACTAACTAGTTCGAGAACATGGGACTCATTCGAGTCCACTGACATGATTTTAGGATATGGGATTCATTAGAGTCCACCGATATATTCCATTACATATATATGGAATATATTTTCAGCTTAGTGTAGGTATCACACCATGAATTGGAAGAAGGTTGCACTGGTATGGGATGGTGGAAACAACTTCCCTTTGAGCACTCTTCTTCTATGGCCAGGAAGAAAAGGACTCATCATTCATGGCGTCATCTCTCACTAGATCATAGGAGAGCTCTTAGTAGACATCTCCTTAGGATTGGGAGTTATCCTTCATAGTTTAGGGAAGGTTTATTCTTCCAATAGAGAATTGATATGTGATTTCATTACCATTCATATCACATACTCATTTTGAGTTTTTCAGGAAGGATAGTTCCATTACATTGATTGGATCGTATAGATCCACTCATAGAGGATGGTTGGCAGAGATAGCTTTTTAGTATGGATACACATGTGTTTATGGTATCATGTTATATCATTGCTGACCATTTTAGTAGAGGGCTTTGACCGTAATAAGGAATCTATTTTCTCCACTCTTCATTGTTGATATATTTAGGTAGTGATGTGTGTGAACACTCTAGGACCGTCGGGGCACTTTTTTCCCTCTTTAGGAGGTTTTTTTCCCCCGGCTTGTATATACGCCTATTGCCCTAATGGGCTACTTATCTTTGTACATTCTCTAGTAATACATTCAGTCTTGTGTGTTGTGCTCCAAGCTTCTTCTTCTTCCTTGTGCTGTTCGCGTGCTTCCGCAGACGTCTAACTCCAACAATTGGTATCAGAGCAGGTCGTTGCTTCTTCTAGGGCGCCGTCGACACTCCTCCGTTTGCAGTCTCAGATTCGCACAAAATCTGAGCTCGTTTCGGCCTCCGAACGCACTATCGCAGTGCTTGTGCAGGCTATTTCGTCCTTTTGTGCCAAAGGTATATACCAGTTTCTGTTCGCCAGTTTAAGCGTCTCGAAGTCTGCTACAGGTCTAGCAGAACTCGTGTGGGCAGTTCTGTTCAACTTTTTGAGATACAGTCAATTTTTTGCATCAAGGTATTTTAGTCACCGGCCATGGCTGAAAGCAGTGATGTATTCCGTATGTTGGTTGTTGAGGATAAGTTGGATGGTACCAACTACCCATTATGGGCTTATATGATGCGACATGTACTGGTTGCAAAAGGATTGTGGAACATTGTGCAGGGTGTTGAAAGACGTCCTGTTACACCTGTAACGACAGGTACTGCAAATACAGGTGTTGGAGGTGATGAAGATGGTGTCGAAGATGATATTCCGCAGATTCCTGTTCGTGCTGCTGTTTCTGTTGCACCTACTGCAGAGCAGATTCGTTGGGATGGCAGAGATGCCCAGGCACATGCATTGATAGCTTTGTCTGTCAAACGTGCCATTATTCCTCACATTCGCTCTTGCAGAACAGCAAAGGATGCTTGGGATACACTTACCACTTTGTACCAGGCTAGGAATGAGGCTCGTGTTGCTTACCTCCGAAAACAGTTGGAGAGTGAGCACATGAATGAAGGTGATTCGATGGACAGTTTTCTTACAAAGATCAAAGACCTGAAGGAACAATTGATTTCTGCTGATGAGGTTATACCAGATAGCTCACTTGTGCAGACCGTTCTGAATGGCCTTCCTGATTCATATCAGAGTTTTGCCTCTACTCTTCGATTGATGATGAAAGGCAATCCGAATGCCTTGTCATTTGAGGAATTAGTCTCTGTTCTGTTGCAGGAAGATCAGTCCAGGCAGAACAGGTCCATTATGCGTGTTGCAGATCAAGCTTTCCTGGCTAGTCAGAAGGGCAAAGGAAAATGGAGCTCTTCTACTAGTAAGCAGAAATCTGCAAATGCTACACAATCGAAGAACCAGGATAAAGATGAGAAGAAATCAGAAAAGCAGAAATTGTTCTGCAAGTACTGTAAAGGAAATGATCATATTATAAAGAACTGTCCAAAACTGGCTGCTAAAGAGGCAAAGAAGAAAGAGGCTGGAATGGTTGTTGCAGAGGCCTCTACACCAAAAACAGAGTCTGCAAATCTTGTGCAGGAAGAAGAATGGGCGTTTACTACTGTCTGCAGTTTTGACCCATCTTCTCATGATCAGTGCATGTCTGCAGTAGACTCAGACGTTTGGTACTTTGACAGTGGGGCGACCAAACATATTACCTCGCAGCGCAGTTTCTTCTCTTCACTCGAGCCTGCCCCTACAGGGAATACTGTCACATGCGCCAATAACTCCTCTTATCCTGTTATGGGAGTTGGTAAGATCATTCTGACTACTGCTGATGGTAGTTCTTTCACTTTGTCAGATGCTTTATTTGTGCCAGGGATCAAAAAGAACCTGTTATCAGTTTCTGCATTAGCCAAGATTGGCTTGGTTGTGAAATTCGTTGATGACAGGTGTACAGTCCATGATCTCTCAAATGGCGATGTGATTATTGCTTCTGGCATTTTATGTCGTGGGCTGTATAAGCTCATAGACTATGAAAGATCTGTGAATGATTCGGCATGTGCAGTTCATGATTCTCAGGCTATGTCAGATGCAAAGCTTTGGCATGCACGCTTTGGTCATCTGAATTTTGCTAGCTTGTTACGCCTGCAGAAATCTGAAATGGTGTCCTCTTTGCCCAAACTTGAGGCACCTGGAAAACATGTTTGTGAAGGCTGTATTTTGGGCAAAATGCAGCGTTCTTCCTTTCCAAAAGATGGTTCAGTTCGGGCTATGCAGAAATTGCAGCTTGTACATAGTGATGTCTGTGGTCCTATGCAGACACCCTCTTTTGGAAATTACCTTTACTTCGTGACTTTCATTGATGATTTTTCCAGGCATGCATGGGTATATCCACTCAAAGCAAAGTCCGAAGTGTTCATGTGCTTCAAACAGTTTTTGGTTTTGGCTGAAAATCTGTCAGCATGTAAAATGGGCACCCTCCGTTCTGATCGAGGGGGGGAATATATGTCTTCAGATTTTAATGCATTTCTGGCTGAACGTGGGATAAAACACCAGTGTACAGTGCCGTATACACCTCAACAGAATGGAGTTGCTGAACGAAAGAACAGGTCACTCATGGAGATGGCGAGGTGCATGGTCAAAAGTCAGGCTTTACCACATAGTTTCTGGCTTGAGGCTGTCATGTGTGCAGCATATGTACTGAACAGGTGTCCCACCAAAGCGTTGCAGTCTATCACTCCATATGAGGCTTGGCATGACCGCAAGCCATCTGTTGCTCATCTGCGTGTTTTTGGTTGTTTGGCATATGCATTAGTGCCTGAACAACATCGCAGAAAATTGGATGATAAGGCAGTAAAATGTATTTTTGTTGGGTACAGTTCTGAAAGTAAAGGCTATCGTCTGTATCATCCACAGACTAAACGCATTCTGGTTAGCCGTGATGTTGTCTTTGTGGAAGATGCTATTCAGCCATTGCTTTCATGTACTAAGGAGACATCTGTTAGCTCCAAAGACATGTATGATACTTTGATGCCTCTTTTTACAGGTGGACAGGCTAGCGCTGGTCCCAATGAGGCAACTTCTCAGCCTTTGCAGGTTTCATATGATGATGCAGATCATTCCATTTCTGATGCAGATTTACATGATGCACTTGTTGATGAGAGAGCTGATATTGAACAGGCAAAAACTATGCCAAAATGGCTGGTGCAGACTTTGCGTGACAGCAAATTAGATGCACCTTTGTCATATCGTACTCGTTCAGGCTCTCATAGTACCTCCTTTGCATCAGATTGCTATGCTATGGCTGCATCTAGTCTCTGTGATGAGAATGAGCCTGTTTCTTTTGATGAAGCACAAAATTCAGAAAATTGGAAGGCTGCTATGCAATCTGAATATGATGCTATAATGAAGAATGGTACATGGTCTTTATGTGACTTGCCTCCTGGCAAGAAGGCCATTGGCACTAAGTGGGTATACAAGCTGAAGCGTAAACCTGATGGTACAGTTGACAGGTATAAGGCTAGGCTTGTTGCAAAGGGTTATGCACAGGAAAGAGGCATTGATTTTGATGAGACCTTTGCACCTACATGCCGTATGACTACTGTTCGGAGCATTTGTGCACTTGCAGCCCATCATGGTTGGAATGTACATCAGTTGGACATTAAAACAGCATTTCTGAATGGTGACTTGCATGAAGAAGTGTATGTTTTTCAGCCCCGTGGCTTTGTGCAGAAAGGGCATGAAAACCAGGTGTGCAGGTTAAAGAAGGCGTTATATGGTTTAAAGCAAGCACCACGTGCTTGGTATGAGAAAATACATGCCTATCTGATTGCACATGGTTTTGAGAACAGTCCAACTGAAAGCACCTTATATGTTAAGCGTGCTAATGATGAGCTTCTGATCATTGTTGTCTATGTAGACGACATGCTGCTCACTGGTCCTCTTGAGAAGCATATTGCTGATTTCAAGGCTGATTTGCATGCCTCATTTGAGATGTCTGATTTGGGGCATTTGCATCACTATTTGGGCATTCAGTTTATGCAAGTTGATGGTGGAATGGCTTTGTGTCAAACGAAATATATTGACACATTATTGCAGCGTTTTGGCCTTGAAGACTATAAGCCTATTGCCACTCCTATGGAGACAGGTTTACGATTGAGTCTTCATGATGCTGGAGATGCATTTGATGCTGTTCTCTATCAGCAGGCTGTTGGATGCTTGATTTACTTATGCATTACTCTGCCAGATATTCAGTTTGCTGTCTCACAGATGAGCAGGTTTATGCATTGCCCAGGAGTCACGCATTGGAAAGCGGTTAAGCGCATCTTTCGCTACTTGAGTGGTACTCGGCTACTTGGGTTGTTTTATCCCAAGGGGGGATCACTACCGCCAGATTTGCATGCTTTTTCTGACTCAGATTGGGCTGGTTGCTATGACACTCGTGTGTCCACCAGTGGTTTTTGCTTCATGCTTGGTAGCTCATGTATATCTTGGTTGAGCAAGAAGCAGCCTACTGTGGCCACTTCCAGTTGTGAGGCTGAGTATAGGGCAGCTTTCACAACGACTGTTGAGTGTGTGTGGCTCAGACGCCTTATGGCTGATTTGGGTGTTGGCCAGTCTTCTGCCACCACCATCTTCACTGACAGTCAGAGCGCATTGGCAGTTGCGAGGAACCCTGTGTTCCATGCTCGCACTAAGCACATTGAGGTGCATTATCACTATGTCAGGGAGAGGTTCTCTGCTGGGGAGATCAGCTTGGCATATGTGCCCACGCAGGAGAACATTGCAGACCTTTTCACGAAGGCTCTGCCTAGGGAGAAGTTTGAAGCTTTCCGCAAAGCTTTGGGCTTACTTCCTTTTGTGGAGTGATTTCCACATAGCTCGGCACTTCCTTATACATGAGTGCCAGCTCCTTGTTCACCGCATCACTCCCAGGGGGGATTTGTTGATATATTTAGGTAGTGATGTGTGTGAACACTCTAGGACCGTCGGGGCACTTTTTTCCCTCTTTAGGAGGTTTTTTTCCCCCGGCTTGTATATACGCCTATTGCCCTAATGGGCTACTTATCTTTGTACATTCTCTAGTAATACATTCAGTCTTGTGTGTTGTGCTCCAAGCTTCTTCTTCTTCCTTGTGCTGTTCGCGTGCTTCCGCAGACGTCTAACTCCAACATTCATTACATATACCTTCATTAGTTATAGAGGATTTGTTCTCCATCTTCATAGGAATATACATAATGAGAGATTATGCATTAGTTATGGAAGAGAGGACTAAATGAATTCACTAGTTTCTCTTTTAAGGAAAGGAGAAAGTGGGAATAAGCTCAGAGATGGACCAGAGATCTCACTTTAGCTCAGAGGTCTCACTTTAGCTCCTATTCTTTGAGAGAGAAAAAGAAAGGAAAATATGATTTCTTCTTTGGAGAAGAATAGAGTATGTTTTCCTTTAGAAAGAAGAGATGTTTAGAAAACATCTTTCAGTTTATTTTAGAAGGAATTCATTTACTCTACTTTTCAATGTAATTTTCCTTCACATAGGACTTTCATTCTCCACAATTTTGGATGGAAAAGTATGGAGAAATTATATACATGTTGTCAATTATGGATGAGTAGAGCAAACGGATTCAATAGAATCTCTTTCAGAGGGAAAGGTAAAGTGGAACAGATTCCACTATGAGAGCTCTTTTCCTTAGAAGAGATTACAAAGAGAGACAGAGAGAGAGTTTCACTTTCTCATTTTGGCTCTTCAAGATAGAAGGGGCACTCTTCTATCAAAGAAAAGAGGGAGATCAGTTAATCATGGTGGTTAGATTGAGTCTCACCTATAAAATCGAAAGAGAAGCAGGTATGTTTATTTCCAATGATGGTCCTTGACTAGATGAGATGATCTAGTTATTGACATAAGTGAGACTCGGAATAGAGTTATGACTCTTCTCTTTAGGGTTTCTAGGAGATAGGGAGATATCTAACCTATTGAGGTACCAAACTCTTAGTTGGAGTTACATCATGAGCATGATGTGTAAACATCAGTTAGGAGGATGGGTACTTAGGGATTATCTGAATCTCAAAGGGAATGCTTTTGCATTCATATGGAAAAATATGGGGAACAGAATATTTTAGAGTTTTCACAAGTGCCAATAGATGCTCTTCCAATAGAACTTAGTTCAAAGGTAATGGATGAAAAACCACATACTTCTTGGTTGGTGAAATGTAGAGATTGCATTTTACTACCATGAGCTAGATGATGGATTTGCATAGTTCACAAGGTAGTTAGGTTAAAATATTACTTGTGAGTACACTCAAGGTTAGGAAGACCTAGAGTGGTATGAGATGGTTTATTATCTCCATTATTGTATGGTCATTCCTATAAGCTTGACACTTTGCACTTGTTTTTCATATTATTACTCCACCAATGAAAATACATGAATATGATCTCTAAAACTCGAGATGCATGCAGGCCTTTCATATCCTCTTTTTATAGATTTTGTTGGAGCCAAAGATTTGAATTCAAATTGAAATCTGATGGGGGATGATTCTAACAACCCCAATGCAAAAATGGAAGATGGCTTCCCTCCACTAGGTCTAGAAGCAATGATATATGCTCACTATTCTGAACTTTTCTCTACACCAGTACAAAGACATAAAACGAAATTTTACAGAATTGTAATAGAATGTAAGAGCTACCTAACAAGGCTTAAATAATCTCAAATGGATATTCCAGTTGGGAGAACCACCCTTTGCAAAACAGGCTACTTGTTTGCAATACTCTCTGCCTATGTGCAAAGATATACCTTCACAAAGTTGGAAATTTCTCACAACTCACTCAGCCAAATAACTTGAAACTTTAGCAACGTTCAGGGCACAATATGACATACCAAATGAAGCTTTAGCAACGTACAATGAGAGAGCAAACAATGCTTTGCAATTTGGTACAATCAGATTTGGAAAAGCCTAACTACACCTCTAGATAGAGTGGAGCAAAATCATGAGAAAATGAGGTAAGCAAGCAAGGAGGCTTCTTGCTGGAGTTTATGACTTCACTAAACTAAGTGGGAAACTCGTGGAATGCATACAACTCAAGAAACAAAGGCGAGATGATTCTTATATAGACTTTGAATTTTCCTACAATCTAGCTAACCACCCACCAATCAGTTTAGGTGCACTTTTTGGTGGCTAATTTGATGAGATTTGAATTTGATTGACTTTGGTGGAGATTCTAACTTTATTCCACAACTTTGAGTCCTCCTTTTTGATTGGTCCACTTGCAAAACTCGTGGTTGAGACTTTTTGCATGATTGAGACTTGATTTTCAACACTCCCCCTCAAGTCTCAATGCCTAGGTCCTTCATTCCAATGCATGCCTTGAAGTGTTGTAGTTTACTCCATCCAATGCTTTGGTAAACATGTCTGCATATTGGCGTTTGTATTGACATGCTCCACCTTGACATCCTTTGACATGATCTTCTCTCGAATAAAGTGGTAATGCACTTCTATATGCTTCGACCTTGCATGGAACATCGGATTTTGAGCCAAGCATATGCTACTTATGTTGTCACAAAAAAATAGGTACTTGCTTAACCTTCAAATCAAGATCAACAAACAACTTCATGAGCCACATAAGCTCACATGAGACTTGTGCTAAGCCTCTATACTCAGCTTTGGCCGATGAAAGAGCCACGGTTGGTTGTTTCTTTGACATCCATGAGATGGTCTTCTTCCCTAGCATGACAACATATCCACTAGTGCTTCTCCTATCATCTTTGGAACCTCCCCAATCAGCATCACAATAAGCTTGTACATTTAATCCATCATCAAATGGATAATATAGACCTTCATTCACTGATCCTTTGAGGTATCTAAGTACCCTTTTGGCTGCAACAAGATGAGGTACTCTTGGTGCTTGCAAAAATTGAGATAACACCAAGCTTCCTCTTTATGTCCTTGATGTTGGCTTCATCATCCCCTGTAATGATCAAATCATCAACATATATACAAATGAAAACAATTTTGCTACCTTCCTTCTTCACAAAGAGTGATGGGTCTGCATGACTCTGATTGTATCCACATTTTATTAAGTAATCCACAAGTCTTTGGTTCCAAGAACTTGGGGCTTGCTTGAGTCCATAAAGAGCCTTCTTTAGCCTGCATACATGATGTGGAAACCTCTCATCTTCAAAGCCTTGGGGCTGGTCCATGAAGACTACCTCTTCAAGCTCTCCATTTAGGAAAGCATTCTTCACATCCAACTGGTACAGCTTCCAACCTTTTGAGGCTGAAATTGCAATCAAACTTCTGATGGTGGACATCTTAGCTACTCGGCTGAATGTTTCCTCAAAGTCTATTCCATTGGTTTGAGCAAAACCTTTGTCAACCAGCCTTGCTTTATACCTAGAGATGCTCCCATCTGCATGCCTCTTTACCTTGTACACCCATTTGTTGCCAATGACTTTCATGTCCTTTGTTCTTGGCACCAATGACCAAGTATCATTTTCTTCAAGTGCTTTGAATTCCTCATCCATGGCTTCAATCCATTCCCTATGCTTATTTGCTTCTTCAAAAAAGTTAGGTTCTTCACAAGCTATAACTTGACTCATGTAGGCATAGTGTCTTGCAATGAATGAATCATAAGTTAACCTTTGAATAGGGTATTTAACCCTATTGGATGACCTTACCTCACCATTAGGTGGTATGAATCTACTCCTCCTTGTTTTAGATGCTTTAAATCCTGGGGTTTCTAATTTTTCCATATCTTCATCACTTGTAGATTTCATGTCTACCCATCGATGGTTTTTGTCAATTGCCTTTTCCTTTCCTTTGCTAATTCCTTCACTTGAATGAGCTTCATTCCTTGTCCTTCCATGCCAAGCTGATGTAGTACTCTCCTCTGATGGTGTGCTTGAAGTGGTTGGAACACTTATCTCCATGCTTTGTTGTTGCTCTTTGAACTTCTTCTCAGTTTCATATGCATCGTCAGCCTATAACACATCTTTGCTACGATACCAAGGCAGCAACTCATCAAATATTATATCCCTATATACCTTAAGCTCTTTGGTGCAAGGGTTATAACATCTAAAACCCTTTTTCTATGAAGAATATCCAAGAAATATACACCTATCCGCCTTCAGGTCTAACTTGTGTCTCAATTCTTGAGGTATGTGAACATAACACACACAAGCAAATACTTTGAGATGTGAAAGATTGGGTTTCTTACCACACCAAGCTTCATAAGGTGTAACTCCATGTACTCCTAAGGTTGGACACCTATTCATAATGTATATGGCTGTATTTGTTGCATCAGCTCAATAAGAGTTAGGAACATTAATTTCATTTAACAAAGATCTAGCCACTTCTGCTACGTATCTATTCTTCCTTTCTGCCACCCCATTTTGTTGAGGTGTATAGCTACAAGTGAATTGCCTTTTGATGCCATGGTCATGTAGAAAATCTGAAAATTCATTTGAAAAATACTCTCCCCCTCCATCCGATCTGAGAGTCTTTATATACTTCCCTGTTTCCTTCTCCACTAGGTTTTTTGAACCTCTTGAAGTGGTAGAACACCTCTGACTTTGAATTCATGCAATACATCCAAACAAACCTTGAGTGATCATCTATAAATGTGACAAAATATCTATTACCTCCAATGGATGGCTCCCTTGTAGGTCCCCATACATCTGTGTGTATGAGATTCAACACTTCAATGCTCACATGTGCTCCCTTCTTGAATGAGAATCTGCTTTGTTTTCCTAATTGACAAGCATGGCACAAATGTTGCATATTCTGAGATGTAAGATCAGGTAGACCAATCACCAAGCCCTTCCTTTCCATGTCCTTCATCCTTTGTAAGTTTGTGTTCCCAATTCTTTTATGCCATAAGTCGATTTTTGCAATCTGTTTATTTCCAATTGACAAGTAGACAGTGTGAGGGGTTGATGGCTTTACCTCCATGGTGAAGAGCTTGTAGTCTTGCATGGGGTCTTCAACAAAACATCCTTGCTCATTGAACCTCACCTCATAACCTCTTTCAACCATTTGACCTATTGAAACCAAGTTCTTTGTGATGGTTGGCACATGCAACACATCCTTCAACACCTTCGAGCTTTGAGATCCATTCAATGCAACATCTCCCACATGTGTAATCTTGTGATGGGTGAATGTAACTTAAAGAAAACATCTTTATTGCAACTCATATGGTTGCTACAACCACTATCAATGTACCATGTAAAATCTGAATTGACTCTTTTACTTGAACCATACATCATAAGCAAGTTCTCATTTTCTGAATTTGTTGAAGTACTAGCATAATTACCTTGGTTCCTTTTGTATCCTTGAATGCCCCCTCCTTTGGACCGACAATCTCTTTCATAATGGCCCGATTTTCAACAATTGTAGCATTCTCCATTGGATGCTTCTCTTCCATGTGATCTTCCTCGTCTTCCTCTACTCCCTCCTCTTCCTCTTGATCCATTGCTTTGGTTGGAGCCTTCTTGGTTGCTTGAGCTTGAGCTTGAGCTTGAGCTTGAGCTTGAGCTTGAGCTTGAGCTTGAGCTTGAGCTTGAGCTTGACCTTCCTCTCCCTCTGCCTTGGAAGTTTTGTCCACCTCTTTTGCCTTTGCCTCTACCTGCATAGAAAACTTGGGCTTGACTGCCCTTTGATTGTGAACCTCCTTGGTTCATCTCCTCGTCACCATCAATGTGACTAATTGATCAAATTCTGGTAGGAAATCCCTCACATAAACTGATGCGGTGAATGCTATCCACCTTTCATCGTCTGTCAAGCCATTGAGAGTGTGTGCAATAAGATCATCGTCTTCGATTGGGCTCCCAATTGAGCCTAAAGCATCTGCAAGTTCCTTAACCTTCAAAATGTACTCATTTATGTTAGTACATGGTGATTTCCTAAGATTATTCAGCTCATTTTTGAGCTGAATCTTCCTTGCCTTGGTTGATGAAGAGTACAATCTCTCCAAGGTCTCCCAAACCTTCTTGGATGTGTCCAAGTCTTGTATATGCCCTATCATGCTATTGCTTATGTGTTGAGATAGAATGAGTATGACTCTTCTATCCCTTTCTATCCATTCATTAAGTGCCTTGACTTACCCTTGAAGTGGTGGATCATGTACATGAGGCATTGGCTCCGTGCCACTCACTAATCCCCACAATCCTTTGCCCATAAGGTAGTTGCTAACTCTAAATTTCAATGGTTGATAATTGCCTTTCTTTAACTTCTCTATTTGTGCATTATACTCAGCCATACTGAGCTCTAAGATGCTCCTCTAGCTTCTCCTCAAGTTTTTGTATGCTTTAGAAGGTGTGGATATTACCTTTTGATAGCTTCTTCCTTGCTAACCTTCGACTAGTTGAGATCTCGATCGACGTAGCCCCCTTTTGATGTCTTCTTGCTTTGATGAGTCCTCCTTGTGCTTCCACGAGTTGTCTTGATCCCTTCAAGTCTTCAATATGATGCCACTGATGTCTCCAAGCCTCCAAAATGGCTCTAATACTACTGATGGGGGATGATTCTAACACACGAATGCAAAAATGGAAGATGGCTGCCCTCCATTAAGTCCACAAGCAGTGATATATGCTCACTGTTCTGAACTTTTCTTTGCACCAGTATAGAGAATTAAAATGAAATTTTGCAAGCTTTTAATAGACTATAAGAGATACCTAATAAGATTTAAATCATCCCAAATGGATATTCCAGCTGGGAGAACCACCCTCTGCAAAACAGGCTACCTGTTTGCAACACTCTCTACCTATGTGTAAAGATATACCTTCACAAAGTTGGCAATTTCTCACAACTCACTCAGCCAAATAACTTGAAACTTTGGCAAAGTTCAGGGCACAATATGAGAGACCAAATGAAGCTTGAAACCAATGAAAATGAATACAATGAGAGAGCAAACAATGCTCTGCAATCTGATACAATCAGATTTGGAAAAGCCTAACTGCACCTCTAGATACAGTGGAGCAAAATCATGAGAAAATGAGGTAAGCAAGCAAGGGGGCTGCTTGCTGGAGTTTATAACTTCACTAAACTAAGTCAGAAACTCATGGAATGCAACGACTCAAGAAACAAAGGTGGGATGATGCTTATATGGACTTTTACTTTTCCTACAATATAGCTAACCACCCACCAATCAGTTTAGGTGCACTTTTTGGTGGCTGATTTGATGAGATTTGAATTTGATTGAGTTTTATGGAGCCTCTAACTTTATTCCACGACTTTGGGTCCTCCTTTTTGATTGGTCCACTTGCAAAACTCGTGGTTGAGCCTTTTTGCATGATTGAGACTTGATTTTCAACAAAATCTACACCTAAAAGTGAATCCTAAAGTATAGGATTTATTATCTCTTGACTCAACTACCAAATGATATGATATTATATGCTTCCGAACTCCTCGTGGGTTTATTGACCTTTTACAATGGGTAATTGTGAAGCAAAGTTACAAGAGGTTGTATATATGAAGTCTTCCAAGTGATATGCTGATACATTAAGCTTATGTGTGTTTATAAAGTATGTAGGCTTGGGCGTAATTGCACCAATAGCTCCCCCTCAAGCCTAACATGCTTGATTTTCATTGCTCCTTGATCTCTTGTAGCCCAATCATCAATTTGGACATGTTCATCTTTGTTCCATCCAATGCTTTGGTGAGTATATTTGCACATTGAAAATGAGTTGATACATAGGATAATTGGATATCCTTGCTTAGCAGTTTTTCCCTAACATAATGATAGTGCACTTCAATGTGCTTAGTCTTGGCATGGTACACGAGATTAGAAGCAAAATGAAGTGAACTAGTGTTATCTCCAAAGATAATTGGAGTGTATGAATTTATCTCCAAGTCTACATACAATTGTTTAAGCCACATAGCTTCCTGAGTTGCATTTGCCAAACCTCTATATACTGCTTCTGTGGAAGATAAGGCCACAGTTGGCTACTTCTTGGATGACCAAGACATGAGTTTTGAATCGGCAAAAGATAGGTACCCTGAAGTGCTCTATCCTTGGAGCCAGCCTAATCTGCATTAGAATACATCTTTATATCTATGTCAGAAGTGAAGGGATAGAAAAATCCCTCATTCATTGTACCCTTTAGATACTTAAGAACCCTCTTTGCAGCTTCCATATGAGGCTTCCTTGGTACATGCATGAACTGACTCAATGTACTTACTACATAGGCAATATCTACTCTTGTCAAAGTAGCATAATTAAGACTACCCACAAGTTGTTGATAACTTGTAACATCTTCAAGTAGTTCACCTTCATGTGAACTTAGCTTATGGTTGATCTCCATAGGAATACCTGTAGCCTTAGTGTTCTCCATCTTAAACCTTACCAACATATCATGTATGTACTTCCTTATACCTAAATTTGTATACACAAGTTCTATGCCAAGGAAGTAGGTTAATAACCCTAGATCACTGATTTTGAATTCCTTCATTAATTGAGCCTTGAACTGCTTGATACCATCAAAATCATTACCTGTAATAATGATATCATCTACATAGACACATAAGTAGATGACCTCTGATTTATTCTTCTTAACAAATAAAGAAGAGTCTGCTGTGCTTGCCACAAAGCCTTGATCCTGCAAATAGGTAACAAGCCTATGGTCCCAAGCTCTAGGAGCTTGCTTGAATCCATAGAGTGCTTTTCTATGCTTGCATACATAACCTGTTATTTCTTCATCTTCAAAAGTTGGAGTGGCCAATTGAACTGGACCACTAGTGGAAATTCTATTAATGATCATGGGTCCATATCCTCTTTTTTCCAATTTACGGGCATGCTGCTTTAGTGTATAAACCAACACTAGGTCCTCTTTCAACCCTTTATCCTTGATGTGTGCATTGAAGTATGACTTTTTTCTTTTCTTTGCAGCATAGATGCATGTTGCCACTCATAGCCTCATCTCACCTAAGCGTTTTAGATCAAAGATCCTAGAGGAGAACTCATGTCCGTTCCACTCTTGCTCTTGTGCCACTTTTAACACTAGGATTAAGAAGTCTAATGGTATCACAACATTCTGTCCGAAGACAATCTGAAATGGGGTGGCATTGAGCACCGTTTTGTAGGCAACTCGATAAGCTCAAACAACATGATGAAGTTGTTTATCCCAATCAGAGTGTTTACAAAGAGCCCAAGATAACTAGAAATGGATTTTATATGAGAAATTTATGCCACTTCAGGGTCTGAGTGTTAAAACAGGTAAACAGGATCTCTCTGGGATTACTTCAAAAGAGACGATACACAATACTTAGAAAGTATTGGTGACACTTGGGAGCAACGATACATGATACTTGTCCTTGGGTGATACACGATATGTGAACTATACGATACACGATACCTCAGTCTAGAAAATACTTGGTCTCATGATACAATACTTGAGGTTGGCGATACTAGGAATTCCACGATACGATACTTGATATCACCATGATACACGATATTGCCCTTCTCCATGATACACGATACGAGATTTTCATGATACGATACTTATCCTTGGATGATACATGATACTGACCTGTTGGTGATACATGATACAGACGGGAATGATACGATACCTGGCATGAGCATGATACACAATACACGATACTTGCACTCAGACGATATGATATGGGATGGTCACGATACAGGATACTCGAGGATGCACGATACAAGATACCAATTTTTCACAATACGATATCGACCTTCGTGATACACGATACCTGTGAGGTATCCTGATACACAAGAGATGATACACGATACACGAGCCTCGCAGTACTTGACCCAATGATATGGGATACTTATAAGGTATAGCGATACATGGGGAGTAGGTATCAGTGATACACGATACCTACCAAGTATTGCGACACATGAGAATTCTGGTATCATGATACCTAAATTCAATCGATCACGATACTTGGACTTTTTGAAGTCCAAATTAAAAGTTTTTTTCAAATATCTGTACCTTATGTCCTCCTTTTCACTGATCCTATTGTCTCTAGATGCAAAATCTCTCTCCAAACTCAAGATACACAATACCTGCCAAGTATTGCAACACACAAGAATTCTGGTATCATGATACCTAAATTCAAACGATCATGATACTTGGACTTTTTGAAAGCCAAATTCAAAAATTTTTGCAAATATCTGTACCTTGTGTCCTCCTTGTCACTCCTATTGTCTGTAGATGCAAAATCTCTCTCCAAACTCAAGATATAGCCCTCACAATACCTATTGTAGGTCGTGTCATGTCGAGACTGGTCACTTAGATTTTTGACGTTTTAAGAGCACGAACCTCTATATTTCATCCACGTTTTAACTCTAAGACTCTCTAGGCAGCTCGCATAGCCAGGAAATGGAAAACAGAGCAAAAGGGGTGAATATACAATGAAAAAATAAAAATTTCTACTAAGGTGAAGATGGTGATGATGATGATGATGATGAAAGTGGAGAAAAATTCAAAAACTGAATTGAAAATAACTATTTTTTTACCTTCCAACATCGCTACTCTACATCTTACCATCACACGCTCATCCTCCAAGTTCTCTTCCTGACAACGGTGCCAAATTTGGTGTCACTTTAGCACAATGGAAAGTACCAACATGAGGAGATCCACCTCATAAATGTCCAGTGGTATCACTTATGCTCTTAATCCCTTTTTAATTTCTAAAGATTTGGGATCCTTACAAGGTCTATCCAAAGTTCAGGTTTTCCCTAATGGCCTTGACACAAAGCATTGGCAAGCAATAAAATATGTGTTTAGATATCTCAAAGGTATTTTGATTTTGGATCTCTTTTATGATAGAGATGCTCTACCATACTTACATGTGTTCTTTTAGATAGTGACTAAGCTGATTTTTATGATACACAAGCGTCCACTTGTGGTAGTTTCTTTTTCTTTTGAGGATCATGCATATCTTGGTTGAGTAAGAAGCAACCTACTATGGTCACATCAAGTTGTGAAGGTTAGTAGAGAGCACTATTCAGAGCTATAGTGGAGTGTAGATGGTGGAGATGCCTATTGATGGATCTATGCATTATGATTTATGTGCCTATGCATATCCTCACTAATAGTTAGAGTGCATTAGGGGTTGTAAAAGAATCAAGTTTTCATGTATGCACAAAGTAAATTGAGGTTTAGTATTATTATCTCAGGGAGCATCTTCATGTTGGAGATATTGATTTGGCATACCTACAGGAGATAATGTGGTAGACATATTCACCAGAGCTTTTCCATTAGAAAATTTTGAAGCTTTTCGAAAAGTTTTAGGCTTATTACCATGTGGAAACTGATCTGCCACTGCTATTTATGTTCACATCAATCATTGCAAGGGGGTTTGTTACTCTTATGTGTCCCTCAAGTAGTTTTGATGTGAACCATTTCCCTATACATGGGTACTTTTTACACGAGAGTTGGTTAGAGATTCTTTCCTATGCATGATATACTCATATGTGGTTGTACTTATTATTTAGGGGATAATGTATAGCTCTCACCTCACTCATTCTCATATTATTGATCATTCCTTATTATCTATCCATAGAGAGCTTTTCACATTTCTTGGTCTATCGATCTCCTTCTTTGCTCTTTTGTGTACTTATATTTGTGCTTCCTCACTCTCACACATCTAACAAATAAAACCATCGTATATTGTTAAGAGAAAAAATCTTTGGCTTTTTTGTTTCTCTCAATAAGTGAAACATGTGTTTTGTAGGCCTGTCCACTTTCCTTGCACAAAACTCCCTATGTAAACAAGTGCAACATTAGCTTCAAGGATCTTTTCCCATCTCATCCAATTCTTAAGTCATAGATTTTAGAGAAGTTTACTTGAACTAAAAAATACTCTAGATAAGTGAGTTAGTTGGCTTCTCTTTTAGAATACTTTTTGTTCTTGAATTAAGTGAGTTAGTTGGCTTCTCTTTTAGAATACTTCTTCTTGTTCTTGCATCCTTGGTGACCTTTTTTCTGGCATCCAATCATATTTTGCATCTCATCGATAGCAATCTCCTTTTGTGTTGGAACAATAAATAATTTCCTATGATCTTTAATAAGTTTAATGGATGAAACCGAAAATCCGTTTGGATCATACGATTTTTGTACTTTCATACTTATCTTTCCTGAATGCAAATTAAAATATCTCCCTTCCTCGTCGTGGGTCATAAGCATATTCGATGAAGATGAAGATGATGGATCAAATTTAGCTCTTTTATCATTATCCAAGTCTTTTTCATTTTTTGGGAAACATTGTCATTTGTTCCATCCTTAAAAAAAACTCAATGGATGTTTGAGGGATTCAATGGAGAGTCTAGGGCCATGTCAAAGGCCGATCACAATCCTATATCGTATTAGGATTTTCCGTTCCTCAAGGTTTTCATATTGACTAATGACAATGGAGTTAACATTAATGTAATTCATATCATGGTCTCAAAAAGGTATTCATGGCATGATCTCAAATATACACGTAGTAGGGCAGTCAGTTGAGTTGCTCGTCTCGAGGTAGTGGTGAGGGTTCAATCTCTCTTATTTGAAGTTGGATAATGTATGGATCCATATGCCATTTTTAAACCAGATATCTTTTTATTGTATTGCCTTCGGGCTACTTCATCATGTCACCCTTGCTTTGTGGGATATGGAGGGTCTCATGGGTACTATGCATAGCTTCACTTGTATAGTTGCTCTTTCCATTAATTCAAACAAAAGAGAGTAGCCTTTAGCCAAACTTCTCCTTTGAAAACAAAAACATTGGAGTAGTCTAGGGTTCATGAGATTTTAAGCCTATAAGAAGAGGAGTTTATGAGATATAATTTCCAAAAATAAGAAAATGAGAATAAACTATTATGTAATGCTTCATGGAGGGACCAAGCTCTCCATAGAGACGAAGTACAAATTGGACTTTAAAGGGTTCCAAAGATAGGGAGCATTATGATGAATAAAGAGAGGGAGAGAGACTCAATGATGCTTAAAGGCGAACACATAAATGAAAAGAGCCATGGTCTACCATCAACGGACTTCTTATTCTTTAATAATCGAACACTTTTATGTACATATTCTTTCATGGTGTAGAGGTTAAATCATTGGAGATAAAGTGAGAGATAAGAAGAATCCTGAAGGTGTCTAAAAGGGAGTTTGTGTGTGTGTGTGTTGTTATTTCAAATTGTCAAGCATAATTGAGAGAGCGAGTTCATAACCGAACTTCCAAAAAGAAAATTATGCACATGTTCTCTCTCTTATAACGTACTACCGACCCTCAGTCTATGTGTTCTTTCTCTTTTCGTACTTGAAGTATCCGAATCAGACACTATTTGACTCAAGCTTCATGTAATGTGTGTGCATTGTAAACAATTTTATGCTACCCATGTCGACTCTCTCTCTCTCTCTCTGTAGAGAGAGAGAGAGAGAGAGAGAGAGAGAGAGAGAGAGAGAGAGAGAGAGAGAGTCGAGTTGGTTAGAGACTTGAGAAGTGCATGATGTGTGTATTGTGAACGATTGCATACTACCCACCTGCACTCTCTCTCTCTCTCTCTCTCGATAGACAGTCGAGTGGGTAGTGCGGAATTTGTCTCTCACAGATAACTCCCAAAGAACGGAGATGTCCAACCAAATTAAAGATTTGAGAGAGAGCTGGGTGGGTAGTACGGGATTTCTCTCTGAGAGACAACTCCCAAGGAACGGAGATGTCTAACCAAATTAGAGATTTGACAGAAAACATCTCCTTCACCATCACACCCGCTGAAAACATGACCTTGCTAAATATCTCCTCACCAGAGATGCCTTCCTGCACGACTCGCCTGCACGACTCACTAGTCCACTGGTCCGTATTATGCTAGAGGGGTAATACAGAGGCTCTCTCTCTCTCTCTCTCTCTCTCTCTCTCTCTCTCTGTGAATACTCCGTTCCAGCAACTCACTGGAACTCAAAAATCTGAATTGGGCGATGGCCACTTGATGTGTATTAGAAGGCAGCCATGTCAATTGGCAACACAAGCAGCCCCAAGAATATGGTTGCGCAGATCATGCCAAACATTTCCACCTTCACGGAAAAGTGCATACCTGTAGTTGTTCGTTTGTAGTGTGGAAGATTCTTTACTCCAAGTGATTCCTATCGAAGGAATATAGCCCACAAGGTCTTTTCTTTACTCATTATGCGAAATGGGCCAGAAGCACCGTATATGCAGACATCTCTGTATCAGGCTGTCCTACACAGCTAAACGCCATAGCCGTACTTGCAAGCGAGCTGCGTTGAGGCCCCATATTGAGTAGAGAAGCCGACTGAAAGCAACGTATAACATGGCTTGTGTAACTGATAAAGGCAATGAAAGCTGTCATGATAGGAATCAGCATGTGATATAATCAGCAATGTCGGCTGATAAAAGCATCTCTTGTAAAAGCGCACCATAAAACAGAAGGCTTCATCAACGAGAACTTTGGCTTTCTGTTTTATGCTCAAACTCTTAACTCTGCTTGAAGCTGGCAGATTCATATGCCCCATCATGATTAGCAATAGGGTGAGCCATCAGGCATTGCTAATCATGAGGATCTTTGGAAAATTTCGAAGGAAAGCTTCGACACACCTCGAGAGAAAGGTCTCTTGAAAAATCCCTAATTTGCCTAAATAAAAGAATAAAACATTGTAAAACCTATCCTCTGTTTAAACACCACAGAGTGTCTGTTGTAGAAAACAACAAGCTAAAAAACTAAGTGGATTTGTCACAAAAGGAACTCAAAGACCATCAGCCTTCTTTGTACCTCTCTCTAATTTTGTTGTATTTGCTATCCTTCTTTTTGAATTTGAAGCACTCTTGTAAAAAAAAAGGAATTAGAAATCCAAGTCCCATATCCATGGTGTAATGGTAACACATTGAACCTTGACCTAGGAGTTCTAAGGTTAAAAACTTGGAGTGTAGCATGATGTCCCAGTGTGAGTTGTTGTTTCAATCTTTCAAACATAAATGGAAGATTAGGTCATTGACTGACCTTCCAAACAAAAAATTAAAGTTCAAAACAGCTAGAGCATTGTTGTCCTCAGGTGGATCAAATAAGGCGAACTTCTAATCGCAATTTAGTTGGATTTGAGCTATCATAGCTTTGGGCAATCGGATGCCCTAAACCTTCTTGGATATGGGGCATGATGTGAGCACTATTCTCTGCAATTTATAATCTTTTCAATGCAGCAATATAAGTTCAAGGGTTAGTCCAAACACTCCTTCTTCTTAAAGGTTAATCCAAACACCTTATTTCATTTAAACAGGATACATTGCACATCTCTTGTGGTGACAAGGAACACCTGAGATGCATATCCCATTCACACATCTTAAATCTTTTTTACTAGCATGTTGTGTTTACCCTTGATAGGCAGCCATGCTTGTAATACGAAGACCATCTCATATGTATTCACAATTTGTTTTTTCTTTTCTTGGACTTAAAAATTTATCAGAATAGGAAAAAAAATATCATTAAGTGAACTTCTGTTGTATTAATTCTAGACTGATTTATATGATCAAACTCATTATTCTACTTGTATTTTATATAGTTGCATGCTGGGACATGATTGAAATGAACGAAAGACTTATAAAGAAAATGGTACTTGCATGGCCAGGAACAAACCAGCTATGTATTTGAATTGGGATGCCGAATAGTAAAAGAAGAGCAAAAGAGGTCTCTTTTCTAGAAAATTATATCAGATATAGCATTCATGCATGTAATATAGGAAAAGAGAAGGTTCTATCGAAGGCCTTTCTTCACAAGTGGTGCATTTCTTCACAAGTGGTGCAGAGGGAGAGCAAGTTATACTTAAAACAACACACACGCACATATATATATATATATATATATATATATATATATATATATATATATATATATATATATATATATATATATATATATATATATATATATATATATATATATATATATATATGTATATATATTGCACCAACAAGTACAACATTTAATATTAAATATGAGACAACACACACATGAAGAAGTTATGCAACATAAAACATAGATTATGATACTTAATTTTTCCTCTATTGATCACAACGTTCCCTCTACATACATACATGAAATAAATACATAAAGTAACATACATACATAAAATACATAAATATGTACATAAATACATAAAATAACATACATACATATGTACATAAATACATAAAGTAACATACATACATAAAATACATACATGCATATGTACATACATACGGACTCCAAACACAACAAAATATTTCCAACTCGTCAACATTAGTCACCTAGGATTTAGAGTGCATATGATTTTCTTTGATGTTGAATAGTATTCATATGAGTTGAGCTTGATAATATGATGTAAGACATTCCATTGAAAATAAGAAACAATTTAAGTTCATTTGTCAAACGTGATGCACACTTTCCAATTTTTTCTTTAACTCATAAATGTTGAACTTGAATATTCAAAAATGTTTGAATAAAAACTTCTTGAATCAAATTAAGCTTGTAAATCCGAATCTCAAAGATCATTATAACTGATCTCCTCTTAAGCTACACTATAATTCTATTTAGAAACATTCTTTTGCAAGTACAAATTTTGAAAGCTTGAGTACAAAATCTTGCACTCAGAAGGTATCTAAATACCAAGCACTGATCGTTTTTTTGCTGGCGATGTTTCTCATATGCCCCTTTTTCTTTGGAGTTAAGAGATCAATGAAACCATGGTCAATGATGGATATATATATATATATATATATATATATATATATATATATATATATATATATATATATATATATATATATATATATATTACAAATTCATAAAGTGACAGGAACATTTCACACATGTATTATTATACATGAATTCTTTGTGTAGAGTGCTCTCCATATTATGATACATCAAATTCAATGAAGTTGAATATGGAAATAATGTCAATATTTTTCTTTTCATGACATGAAATCGAAGAAATTGCTATGTCACAACACTTTTAAAATTTGTAACATAACAAAACAATTGTATTCTCCATGAACTCCATTTGCGTTTAATAATTTGAAATACATATATTTGCAATTACATGAATTATCTTTACTTAGAAATTCAGAATTATCTTTCAACTTTATGTGATTACCATAAAAGAAATAGGAAAAATTTTACAATATGTAGCAACCTTCATCATCTAGGCATAAATGATAGCACTTATCTCCCAAGGAACAATGAAAATTTGTAGGTTCCAATCATCAAACATCACCAATAGTTGTATAAAAAAGAATTATATTAGCCGAAAGATCTTGTTGCATCTATAATTCTACATCATATTTTATCTATCCAAAAATCTCCCATGTCTTATGCAAAAATTGATGTTCTCTATACATGTTTCTTTTTTAACCAACTTCAAATATATTGGAAATCAAGCTCCAACCTTAGGAACCTATGGACTATATTTTTTATGGCAATTGGAGCATCATGGAACAAAAATCCAAACACGAGAATTAGCATTTCAAATTTGAATTTGAATCCCCCTCATATCTCTCATTCAATTACATATCACACGTACATGTGATGAACCCTACATTCTAGGAAATTAGCTTCTTACTTTTTAGGGAATCTTTTCCAAGTTGTATAAACATACAATGCACTTCAAGTTGGCATGATCTCACATATGTTAGCTTATTGGAGATTTGAATTAGCTGGTCTCCCTCTTGCTAAGCTAGCCCCCTACTTGTTTGAGTGATTACTTTCAATTTTAGATAACCGTACATCTCTCTTTGTTTTTGCAGTCAATTAGCCAGATGGCTCTATGCGTTTAGAAAAGATTCATCTTCAATAGTTATTCATTCTTGCAATCTTTGGCTTTTCAAAAAGATAATACATTGTTCTAAAGTTTCCTTAAAAGTTTAGTGTTATCTTTGCATATTTTGAGAGAAATTGTGTTTGGAGTGAACAATGTGTTGATATATTTAGGTAGTGATGTGTGTGAACACTCTAGGACCGCCGGGGCACTTTTTTCCCTCTTTAGGAGGTTTTTTTCCCCCGGCTTGTATATACGCCTATTGCCCTAATGGGCTACTTATCTTTGTACATTCTCTAGTAATACATTCAGTCTTGTGTGTTGTGCTCCAAGCTTCTTCCTCTTCCTTGTGCTGTTCGCGTGCTTGCGCAGACGTCTAACTCCAACAATTGGTATCAGAGCAGGTCGTTGATTCTTCTAGGGCGCCGTCGACACTCCTCCGTTTGCAGTCTCAGATTCGCACAAAATTTGGTGAGCATACTCAGGGTGTTTTCGAGATCAAAACAGCTTCGCTATGTGGTGCCGAAATCGCGATCTGAGCTCGTTTCGGCCTCCGAACGCACTATCGCAGTGCTTGTGCAGGCTATTTCGTCCTTTTGTGCCAAAGGTATATACCAGTTTCTGTTCGCCAGTTTAAGCGTCTCGAAGTCTTCTACAGGTCTAGCAGAACTCGTCTGGGCAGTTCTGTTCAACTTTTTGAGATACAGTCAATTTTCTGCATCAAGGTATTTTAGTCACCGGCCATGGCTGAAAGCAGTGATGTATTCCGTATGTTGGCTGTTGAGGATAAGTTGGATGGTACCAACTACCCATTATGGGCTTATATGATGCGACATGTACTGGTTGCAAAAGGATTGTGGAACATTGTGCAGGGTGTTGAAAGATGTCCTGTTACACCTGTAACGACAGGTACTGCAAATACAGGTGTTGGAGCTGATGAAGATGGTGTCGAAGATGATATTCCACAGATTCCTGTTCGTGCTGCTGTTTCTATTGCACCTACTGCAGAGCAGATTCGTTGGGATGGCAGAGATGCCCAGGCACATGCATTGATAGCTTTGTCTGTCAAACGTGCCATTATTCCTCACATTCGCTCTTGCAGAACAACAAAGGATGCTTGGGATACACTTACCACTTTGTACCAGGCTAGGAATGAGGCTCGTGTTGCTTACCTCCGAAAACAGTTGGAGAGTGAGCACATGAATGAAGGTGATTCGATGGACAGTTTTCTTACAAAGATCAAAGACCTGAAGGAACAATTGATTTCTGCTGATGAGGTTATACCAGATAGCTCACTTGTGCAGACCGTTCTGAATGGCCTTCCTGATTCATATCAGAGTTTTGCCTCTACTCTTCGATTGATGATGAAAGGCAATCCGAATGCCTTGTCATTTGAGGAATTAGTCTCTGTTCTGTTGCAGGAAGATCAGTCCAGGCAGAACAGGTCCATTATGCGTGTTGCAGATCAAGCTTTCCTGGCTAGTCAGAAGGGCAAAGGAAAATGGAGCTCTTCTACTAGTAAGCAGAAATCTGCAAATGCTGCACAATCGAAGAACCAGGATAAAGATGAGAAGAAATCAGAAAAGCAGAAATTGTTCTGCAAGTACTGTAAAGGAAATGATCATATTATAAAGAACTGTCCAAAACTGGCTGCTAAAGAGGCAAAGAAGAAAGAGGCTGGAATGGTTGTTGCAGAGGCCTCTACACCAAAAACAGAGTCTACAAATCTTGTGCAGGAAGAAGAATGGGCGTTTACTACTGTTTGCAGTTTTGACCCATCTTCTCATGATCAGTGCATGTCTGCAGTAGACTTAGATGTTTGGTACTTTGACAGTGGGGCAACCAAACATATTACCTCGTAGCGCAGTTTCTTCTCTTCACTCGAGCCTGCCCCTACAGGGAATACTGTCACATGCGCCAATAACTCCTCTTATCCTGTTATGGGAGTTGGTAAGATCATTCTGACTACTGCTGATGGTAGTTCTTTCACTTTGTCAGATGCTTTATTTGTGCCAGGGATCAAAAAGAACCTGTTATCAGTTTCTGCATTAGCCAAGATTGGCTTGGTTGTGAAATTCGTTGATGACAGGTGTACAGTCCATGATCTCTCAAATGGCGATGTGATTATTGCTTCTGGCATTTTATGTCGTGGGCTGTATAAGCTCATAGACTATGAAAAATCTGTGAATGATTCGGCATGTGCAGTTCATGATTCTCAGGCTATGTCAGATGCAAAGCTTTGGCATGCACGCTTCGGTCATCTGAATTTTGCTAGTTTGTTACGCCTGCAGAAATCTGAAATGGTGTCCTCTTTGCCCAAACTTGAGGCACCTGGAAAACATGTTTGTGAAGGCTGTATTTTGGGCAAAATGCAGCGTTCTTCCTTTCCAAAAGATGGTTCAGTTCGGGCTATGCAGAAATTGCAGCTTGTACATAGTGATGTCTGTGGTCCTATGCAGACACCCTCTTTTGGAAATTACCTTTACTTCGTGACTTTCATTGATGATTTTTCCAGGCATGCATGGGTATATCCACTCAAAGCAAAGTCCGAAGTGTTCATGTGCTTGAAACAGTTTTTGGTTTTGGCTGAAAATCTGTCAGCATGTAAAATGGGCACCCTCCGTTCTGATCGAGGGGGGGAATATATGTCTTCAGATTTTAATGCATTTCTGGCTGAATGTGGGATAAAACACCAGTGTACAGTGCCGTATACACCTCAACAGAATGGAGTTGCTGAACGAAAGAACAGGTCACTCATGGAGATGGCGAGGTGCATGGTCAAAAGTCAGGCTTTACCACATAGTTTCTGGCTTGAGGCTGTCATGTGTGCAGCATATGTACTGAACAGGTGTCCCACGAAAGCGTTGCAGTCTATCACTCCATATGAGGCTTGGCATGATCGCAAGCCATCTGTTGCTCATCTGCGTGTTTTTGGTTGTTTGGCATATGCATTAGTGCCTGAACAACATCGCAGAAAATTGGATGATAAGGCAGTAAAATGTATTTTTGTTGGGTACAGTTCTGAAAGTAAAGGCTATCGTCTGTATCATCCACAGACTAAACGCATTCTGGTTAGCCGTGATGTTGTCTTTGTGGAAGATGCTATTCAGCCATTGCTTTCATGTACTAAGGAGACATCTGTTAGCTCCAAAGACATGTATGATACTTTGATGCCTCTTTTTACAGGTGGACAGGCTAGCGCTGGTCCTAATGAGGCAACTTCTCAGCCTTTGCAGGTTTCATATGATGATGCAGATCATGCCATTTCTGATGCAGATTTACATGATGCACTTGTTGATGAGAGAGCTGATATTGAATAGGCAAAAACTATGCCAAAATGGCTGGTGCAGACTTTGCGTGACAGCAAATTAGATGCACCTTTGTCATATCGTACTCGTTCAGGCTCTCATAGTACCTCCTTTGCATCAGATTGCTATGCTATGGCTGCATCTAGTCTCTGTGATGAGAATGAGCCTGTTTCTTTTGATGAAGCACAAAATTCAGAAAATTGGATGGCTGCTATGCAATCTGAATATGATGCTATAATGAAGAATGGTACATGGTCTTTATGTGACTTGCCTCCTGGCAAGAAGGCCATTGGCACTAAGTGGGTATACAAGCTGAAGCGTGAACCTGATGGTACAGTTGACAGGTATAAGGCTAGGCTTGTTGCAAAGGGTTATGCGCAGGAAAGAGGCATTGATTTTGATGAGACCTTTGCACCTACATGCCGTATGACTACTGTTCGGAGCATTTGTGCACTTGCAGCCCATCATGGTTGGAATGTACATCAGTTGGACATTAAAACAGCATTTCTGAATGGTGACTTGCATGAAGAAGTGTATGTTTTTCAGCCCCGTGGCTTTGTGCAGAAAGGGCATGAAAACCAGGTGTGCAGGTTAAAGAAGGCGTTATATGGTTTAAAGCAAGCACCACGTGCTTGGTATGAAAAAATACATGCCTATCTGATTGCACATGGTTTTGAGAACAGTCCAACTGAAAGCACCTTATATGTTAAGCGTGCTAATGATGTGCTTTTGATCATTGTTGTCTATGTAGACGACATGCTGCTCACTGGTCCTCTTGAGAAGCATATTGCTGATTTCAAGGCTGATTTGCATGCCTCATTTGAGATGTCTGATTTGGGGCATTTGCATCACTATTTGGGCATTCAATTTATGCAAGTTGATGGTGGAATGGCTTTGTGTCAAACGAAATATATTGACACATTATTGCAGCGTTTTGGCCTTGAAGACTGTAAGCCTATTGCCACTCCTATGGAGACAGGTTTACGATTGAGTCTTCATGATGCTGGAGATGCATTTGATGCTGTTCTCTATCAGCAGGCTGTTGGATGCTTGATTTACTTATGCATTACTCGGCCAGATATTCAGTTTGCTGTCTCACAGATGAGCAGGTTTATGCATTGCCCAGGAGTCACGCATTGGAAAGCGGTTAAGCGCATCTTTCGCTACTTGAGTGGTACTCGGCTACTTGGGTTGTTTTATCCCAAGGGGGGATCACTACCGCCAGATTTGCATGCTTTTTCTGACTCAGATTGGGCTGGTTGCTATGACACTCGTGTGTCCACCAGTGGTTTTTGCTTCATGCTTGGTAGCTCATGTATATCTTGGTTGAGCAAGAAGCAGCCTCCTGTGGCCACTTCCAGTTGTGAGGCTGAGTATAGGGCAGCTTTCACAGCGACTGTTGAGTGTGTGTGGCTCAGACGCCTTATGGCTGATTTGGGTGTTGGCCAGTCTTCTGCCACCACCATCTTCACTGACAGTCAGAGCGCATTGGCAGTTGCGAGGAACCCTGTGTTCCATGCTCGCACTAAGCACATTGAGGTGCATTATCACTATGTCAGGGAGAGGTTCTCTGCTGGGGAGATCAGCTTGGCATATGTGCCCACGCAGGAGAACATTGCAGACCTTTTCACGAAGGCTCTGCCTAGGGAGAAGTTTGAAGCTTTCCGCAAAGCTTTGGGCTTACTTCCTTTTGTGGAGTGATTTCCACATAGCTCGGCACTTCCTTATACATGAGTGCCAGCTCCTTGTTCACCGCATCACTCCCAGGGGGGATTTGTTGATATATTTAGGTAGTGATGTGTGTGAACACTCTAGGACCGCCGGGGCACTTTTTTCCCTCTTTAGGAGGTTTTTTTCCCCCGGCTTGTATATACGCCTATTGCCCTAATGGGCTACTTATCTTTGTACATTCTCTAGTAATACATTCAGTCTTGTGTGTTGTGCTCCAAGCTTCTTCCTCTTCCTTGTGCTGTTCGCGTGCTTGCGCAGACGTCTAACTCCAACACAATGGTCATTGTATGTATGCTTACTAAAGGTAGTGATTAGTCTGTCTTCGAGACATTATTTCTCTAAGTAGAAGAAATTATTTTGATTGAAATAAATTTCATTGATAAGCTCTTATAGATGTGTTTGAGTGACTAAAAGATCTTGGGTTTTCTCCATAAGAACTTAGAGAAATAGTTTTTTCATTAGGGGATACTTTGACTCTTAATTGATTGAATAAGTTTAGAGAATGGAATGAGAGAGAAAAGAGGGCTATCCAACCTGATCATATTAGCAATGCAATGACATGGCATATTAAGGATCTAGATATATCTATGAAGTTGTGGAAAACCCTAGAGAGATTATACTCGTCTTTAATCAAAGCTACGAAGATTCAATTGAACAATGAACTCAACGATTTGAAGAAGACACCTAGTAGCAACATAAATGACTAAATTTTGAAGATTATGGAGGTGAGTGATGTCTTGGGATATATAGGTTGTCACATAGATGATGATAACCTAGTTGGGCTTAAGGATGATGAGAAGTGGAAGCATTTCACCACTTTTGTATATTTCAAAGATATCTTCCCCAATTTGAGAAATTAGTGGCCCTAATTCTCACTAAGGAAATTAATGTTTAAAATAAAAGGTTAATGAGTCCCAAGTATTTTATATAGGTCAAGGAAGAGGCAAATGGAGAGGACAAGGTAGGGGTAGAGGAAGGAAAAGAAGAGGATCAAATGGAGAATCAAATCAAGAGAAAGGGAAAAAATCATCTTTTTGAAGAGGAAGATGGAAGCATAGAGGAAGAGGAGTAATATAAAACCAATCCAAAGATAAGAAAAACTCAAATGGGTTTTACATATGTGGCAAGTATGGTGAATATGCAAGAGATTATTATCAAAGATACAAAGGCACCTCATCATATAGAGGGCAAGGTAATTATGCATCTACTTCAAATAAAAATGAAATTATGTTTTTCATGATGCAAACATGTGATTAAAAGATGCAAGGATCAAGTATATAGTACATTGATAGTGGTTGCAGTAACCACATGAACCACAACAAACACTTCTTTTCAAATATGCACGTATTGTGAAACAAAGGAAATGTGGAGATAGATGATGAAAATGCTCATGTTATTACACATATAGATGATGTGATTCAAGCTGGTTCTGGTAAGGCTAAATGCTTGACATATTTCATTCATGTTACCACAATTTAAAAGAATATTAATTCTATGGGATAAATGGTAGAAATAGGTTTGTACTTTAAGTTCAATAAAAGATGATGATTTATGGAGAATCCCAAAGAGGGTTACTAATTGGTGGCCAAAGGCATAAAGGAAGGAGGGTTATAGACATTGTATGTAAAGCAGAACTTCAATCACACAACCTACTTCACCTATGGAGACAAGGGTAGAAAAAAAGGACCTTTGGCATACGAGGTATGGACATGTCAATACCTAGAGATTAAAATACATGGAGAAAATGAGGTAATTACTTGGACTACCAAATCTTTGATCACAGTCTCAACAGTTTGTTTGAAGATTGGAAATTCAATAAGAAAACCAAGTGACCATTTAAAAAGAGTAATTATGTGAGTTATCATCCATTTGATTTGGTTAATGCATATGCTTGGGGACCAGCAATGGAGAGTCTAAATGGAGGTAACAGATACTTTGTAACCTTCATTGATGGTTGCAAAAGAATGAACTTGATCTATTGCATGAAACATAAATGAGATGTCTTTTATTACTTCAAGAAGTTCAAGATTCTTGTAGAGAAGGAATGTGGAAGATATATCAAATCTTTAAGGTTAGATGGATGGGGAGAATACTTTTCCATTGAGTTTTCTTATTTCTTGGAACCAGTGGTATCAAGAGATAGATTACATGCAGGTATACATCCCAACAAAAATGGGGTAGCAAAAAGGAAGAACATATATATTACTTATAATACCAAGTGCATTAAGGATTAATCTAGATTATAGATCACAGAGATGTGTATTCAAAGGGTATGTATGTGAAAAAAATGGGGTAAATATGCTACAAGCCCACAACCTAGGAACTAAAGATATCAACAGATGTCAAATTTTATGATCTCTTACCTTGGAAGTATCCAAACATATATATGTAGGCTAATGAAGATGATGAATCCAAGACTTCAAGAGGTGATGAAGAACCAAATACCAAATAGCATTGACATTAATGGTACATGTGTTTCAAGCACAAGAAGATAATCACCATGGAGTGGAGATAGTCCAACATGAATCCAGCCAAGTGATGCAAAGAACAAAGGCAAGGAAAAGATCACAAAGATTGAAGAAGATGAAGAGTGTGTGGCCTTCAATAAAAAGCATCATGTGGAGAAGGGAAAGACCTCAATGACATTTTCAAGTACCCAAGATAATGAAGGTTCATTTTCAACAAAGGAAAAGAAAGGAAGTCAGATATGGTAATATATCCTTTAGAAAGACTCACATATGATTAATTCATGACTAAATATTATGCATATATGAGAAATATTTAGGAAGAATCCACATGTTTTGAAGAAGAAAATAAGTGCAGGGAATGGAAAGAGGCTATTCTAGAATAAATTAAAGCTTTTGATGACAACAACACTCGGATGTTGGTGATAAGGAAGAAAGATATGAAATTAATGGGAAATAGTGGGTGTACATGATAAACAAGCATTGCAATGGTAGCATTGCTAGCTAAAAAGAAAAACTTGCAGCTAACGGCTTTACATAAGACCATGAGGATACATAATACCATGTAGTAGAGATGGATATCATCAGAACAATCATTTGGATTTGTAGCTAGCAAGCATTGGAAGATGTATTAACTTGATGTGAAGAATGCTTTTCTAAATGGAGAGCTAGAAGAAGAATCAAAGGCATGTGGATATTTGATCATTTTTGGATACAAAGATAGAAAGTTTGATTCTTCATTACTCTTCAAAAGATATGGTGTATTATTTTTTTACTTAATTGTGTATGTAGATGAATTTATCATTACTCCTAATCATGAAGAAGGCATCAAGAACATCATGAGAAGACTTGGGGAGGAGTTTAAGATATCAGATCTTGGATGTCTGAGGTGTTTTCTAGGTATTGGATTTATGTAAAGAACAATGGTATCTAGCTCAAGGGAATACATTTTGGGTGTATTGAAGAACTATAAGCTTATAGGTTGCAAGACATTGTAATCCAATGGAAGCTAATGTAAATTTGGCTTCTATTTAAGGTGATGAAGTTCAAGGTGTGTTGGGAAAGATGGATGGACACTCCAAATGATGAGTAGGTACTACCAAATCCTGCTTAGTACCTACCCCTTGTAGCTTCAAAAAATAGATCATTACCCCCGATTTTTTAGGACCTCTGTAGAGTTTGACCAGTGAGTGCTTCGATGCGCTTTTCTCAAAATTGGCTGAATGTATTTGCTTCAAAAATTTTCAGCCTCTAGATAACTTTAAGCTAATTCCAACAAGCTATAGATCATTGAATTTGGTGAAGAATTGACCGAGATATGAGCAGCACAAGTTGACAGTTAGAAACGACTATAACAGAGATATCATAGATGAACAATGTAGATGTATTGTATTAATGAACATTGTTGTACAAGATCATAGGATTGATAATCATAGCCTTATGATGAAGAATAGTGGATGCTACAATGTAGGCCTTACACTCTAACTCAATGGCAATGGAGAGCTCAATAGTTCAAGCTTCTAACCACGACTTTTTCAAATGAGTTTATATAAGTGTTTCATTCAAATTTGAATTTGAATTCAACTTTTGGCTCTCTCTAAAAAGTGATCCTTCAATCTAGGAAATATTCCCTCAATGAAATAGATACTTTTCTTACTAAAAATTCAACGAGTTTTCTTGGTAGGTGATTACAAAGATTCTCTCAAGTCAAATGAATGACTTTTACAAATGTAAAAATATAAATTTCCACTAGCAATGGTTTCCATGGAACTCCATATCCTTGTGAATCTCAAGAGAAATGTGTGGGCTTGGACTTTGCACCAACAGCTCCCCCTCAAGCCAAACATTTTGGCTTATTCTTCATCTTTAATCTTCATAAATATGTTGCAATCCAATCATTGATTTAAACGTGCAAAGTTTTGTACCATCTAAAGCTTTAGTCAACAAATCTGCACATTGCATATTAGTTGATACATATGTCAACTGAATATCCTTGCTCAATAGCTTCTCTCTCACATAATGATAGTGGACCTCTATATGCTTGGTCCTAGCATGATAAATAGGATTAATTTTTTTAATGATTTTTTTAAGACTTAGATACCCATATCTCACTATGTTTTGATATTCAAGTAGCTAGATAGTTCTCTGTGTAGACTAGAGTTTCCTCTTGAAATGTTATCCATTTCTTGTACTATTTGGCTTGCTAGAAAGATAATATTGGAATATCAAGCTTGCACTATGCTTGAGGTGGATATGATCTACATCAAAACCATCATTTGGATTGCACCATAGACACTCATTGAAGAGTGTTTCATTTTCATTCATTTATTGTATTGAGAGTTTGATCATATGATCATGCCATTTATATTTGTAAACGAGAAGTGTAAAAGGCCAAAAAGCCACGAGTTAGGAGTGGTTCATATTGAATCTCAGTCAATCAATCAATAAATAGATATAACTTCAACTTTCTCTTTTCCTAGATTATAGGAAAAGTAGATTCATTCAATCACAACAAACTAGCCCCCTCTAATTTGAGTTCAAATTCTTGTGAAAGAAGTCCTTGAACACTCTAAGACTCTATATAAAGGCTCACAAATACTTGTATATTACATAGATGCAATATACATACATCTTTGGCCATCCTTGTGTTGCTCCTTCATTTCTTTGCTCCTTCTTCCTCAGACTCAGTCATTTTGTAGAGATTGTTATTCTCTCTACAAAGCTCCAAATCAAGTGATCCTTCATTGCAGAGGTATCAATGTCTACATTATGAGTACAAATTTTCATAGCATTTAGTTTAGTTGTTTTGGAGAAATCTTCATTTTATTGTCTCCGGGTCATCTTTTGCACAACCCTAAAAAATCAGGATTACATCCAATTAGTGTTAAACTTATTGCTCTTTCATTGGTTATTGTAAATTAGGGCTTTATTTATTATAGAAAGATAACCTTATGTATGACACTACCTCAAGAGGAATTTTTCCAATTGTAACTATGCTAGCTACTTTGAGTGCTTGAAGTCATAACTTCCATCCACAGAAGGTTTTTGTGAGCTAGTCAAGGTGCAAGTTATCTATTTTGCATCAACTTGTTCCTTTTGATGTTACAAAGTACCTATTGCATTTTATTGCACTAACCACAAGCCCACAAGTGAAAAATGCAACATGGTTGGATAAGTTAGGAGGTATAAATGTTACAACTTCAAGGTTTTGAAAATCTAATCATATATCTTATGTTTTCACACTTTAAAAAGCATTGTATGGATTGAAACAAGCTCCTAGATCTTGGAATTATAGGTTGGTTACTTAGCTTCAAGATCAAGGGTTCAGACCTAGCAAACCAAATCCTTCTTTTTTCATCAAAAGGGATCACAATGAGGTTATCTATCTATGTGTATATGTAGATGACATTATTGTCATAGGTGATGACTTGAAGGCGAGAGCTCCATGACGATATCCTCGGAGTAGAAAACCGAGCTCCAAGCACTGCACACAGTACTTATGCATAGAGGCTATAGAATATGCAGAAAAAACATAGTACAAAGGGAGCACAAACACAAACTTCTTTAGGTGTTACAAATGTGGTCGAACTTATAGTCTGTGCCTGACCAGAGCACTATATGTTTTATTAAAAAACATACATAAAGAAGTGTCCGATGGCCATTTGACCTTTCACATGGACACTAAAGATAACATACTGATGATCCAAGGCTCAATCATCAAGGCTCAAATATGAAGTAGACACTAAGTACTAATAAAATAAAAACCAATCTAATCATGTGCATGATAAACCAATGCTGATGCACAAGGGACACGAATAATATCCATCGTATGGTGATCATCATTCATACTCATTTAATAACATGTTAAAAAGACAAAAGAAATTGTATGTGCGTGTGTACGTGTGTGTGTATGCGTGTGTGTGTGTCTGTGAGCGTGCACATGTTGTGCGCCCATTTGCGCTGCCTATTCTGTAAAGCGTCTTTAAAGGCGTGTTTTGCATTGATTGGAGTTTTCTCTTTCTGCGTGTGAGCTTTCCATTTTTAAAAATGGAGGTACTCTTTTCCGGGTAGAAGCCAGCTGTGATTGGAGTCAGAAGGAAGATGGAGACATAAGGAAGGTACCCTATTTTCTATCAGCGTTATGCAGCGATGTCGACTTTGATCGATGATTCACCGTCAAGCTAGCTTGAAAGAAATGCGCATCATTTGTAGTCACCTCTATTTGTTGGATACGCGATACTGTAGGCAGAGCCAAACCACAGTTCTTGAATACTGTGTTGATAGATCATGCTGAAATGGGACATGTATGAATTCCTGCATCAACGCATGTATGCATTGGTAGAAACATGCATACATCTTTAAACTTAGGCATGCCTATATATCTGTACGTGCATGTCTATATTTCTGTGTGCAGGTCTATATTTATGTGTGTGCATGCCTATATTTCTGTGTGTTGATAGATCATGCTGAAATGGGACATGTATGAATTCATGCATCAACGCATGTATGTATTCGTAGAAATATGCATACATCTTTAAACTTAGGCATGCCTATATTTCTGTGTGTGCATGTCTATATATCTGTGTGCGCGTGTCTATATTTCTGTGTGTGCATGCCTATATTTCTGTGTATTGATAGATCATGCTGAAATGGGACATGTATGAATTCATGCATCAACGCATGTATGTATTCGTAGAAATATGCATACATCTTTAAATATAGGCATGCCTATATATCTGTGTGTGCATGTCTATATTTCTGTGTGTGCATGTCTATATATCTGCGTGTGCAGGTCTATATTTCTGTGTGTGCATGTCTATATATCAAATCGTATTCTTATTTTTTTATGTTGATACTTCATGTTGAAGTCAAATAAGTGAGGCTGTATGTATCTATGGATGCATGAATATATCTGTTGATCTTTATACTTAGCCGCATGGTTATATCTGTGTAATGTGTACAGACCTGTGTATGCATGGAGCTCTTCAAACTCTCTAACGACATCGCTTTCTTCTCCTCCGTATTCACTCTTTTCTCTCTTTGAGTGTTATCTTTTGCACTTTTTAAGATGAAAGTACTTTCTGTGTGGGGAAAAAAGCCAAACCACAGCTCTTGAGTCCTCTGTCGATAGATCATGCTGAAATGGGAGTATTATATGTGTGCATGTATGCATGAATTCATGATTTGTATATGTATGTGTGAATGTATTTATTTTATGTATCCATGCAAGAACACATCCATGCAAGAATACACGAGTCTGTAGGCCTCAATGTATGTATGTATCCATGCAAGCATACATAAATGTGTAGACCAAGGCATATCCATATTTCTCTTTATATGCAAAGCCAAACAAACTCTTCAAATTTTATGCCAGCGCTCCGTATGGATGCAAATAAGCATGTATATATGTATGTATGCGTGCATATATATATATATATATATTCTCACACGCACACTTACACACACATATACATACATACTTTCATTCATGCACACACACACACACACACAAACACACTTTCTTTTGTAATAGTTGTGAGATCGCACATGCAGTGGAAACACACAAACTTCCATCATCTTCTATGAAATTTTATCCGAGTCGCCATCTCTACGTAGCTATGCAATTTTATCAAAGCAATACCAAAGCCACAGTAAACCACCAGGAGGAAGCACACGATCCCAATCGACGACTATGAAGTCTAGGAACTGAAGATCAATCCATCACGCTATGGTGGTTTTTTTTATCAGCACAGCTATGAAGTCCCGGAAATGAAGATTAACCCATCTTGCTATATTGATTTTTATAGAAACTCTCTACACTCTTTCTCGACATCACAGAAACCATTAGCTTGCAAATGATTCATCTCCATTCATGGAAAAAAATGATGACTTTTGCAGTCACAAAATTTTCTAGCTATGTCGACAATGATCCATCCACAAACTGCAAATGGCAAGAACATGCAAGCTTCAATTGCATCTTATACTTTTGAATGGTGATTATGCATGAGGGCGAAATAAAGGATTGACAGACCATAGATGTTTGGTGCCCGAGTAACCAAAAGGCAAAGAAATACTGAGAATGGATATGGCTAGCAAATTTGCATTGGAAGTTCCCTTTATTGAAGCCGATGACAAAGTGTGTAAGAGACTATCATTGAAGGGCTATCATTGAAATCTTTTGTAGAAACTATTTGGCAGATTGGAAACTTTGAGAGTACTAATTTCTAACTACAACAAAAAGCAAGTGTAGAATAGAAAGATGGGCAAGTACATATTTGATTTCAATGTTTCTACATGTACGTGAGCAGTCCATGACATGTATATTGAAAGGAGAAAACGTGCATTATGAGTTTTACGTACCCTTGTTGGGATCTTGAATTAAAAATAAAACTAAGGGTCATAGAGGAGTTTTTAATTAGGATGTACTCATTTGGAGATGCTTGGAGATATAGATGAAAGATGCACCATAGATGTCCGCTACTATACACAATTAGTTGAAAAATAAGGCATATCTAGAAATATTTGGTCTAGGACATCTATGTTCATATTGTAAGCCATCACATACAACTTCAATATATGATTGCAAATACTGCATGTGATGCATTAAAGAATGCATTTTTATGAGGATAGAACCAGGACTAATCCTTTCACCTTCTGGTAGTGGATAGAGACACCCAATGCTGCCATTCATATTAATGAATGCTTGCTCGAGTTTGAAGAAAAGTTCAACTAGTTTCCTAATATTGATTAAAGAATTATTCTACCTAATAGAGTATTGTACTTCTCGAGCATACTTGATGAATTCCATACAAACAATTTAGAGCCACTTGTGGAAGATATCATGACTTATATGTCCTAAAAAATGATTGGAATCTTGTGTGTGATCAAGTTAAATGTACAATTTTTAAGAGGAGAACATCTAAATAGGTATTAAATATGTAAACATCAAGTCATGAATGAAACTAAAGATAGGATTTAGCTAATCATAAAGCTCCTGTTCAGAAAAATGATTCAACTAATTCATTTGAAAGTAAACCCATTGAACTGAAATACATGAGTCATATTGCATGTTACAAAGCTCTAGATGAGAAAGAAATTGGGGCACGCTTCACAAAATCTTCACCTATTGATAATATTATTGTCATTTATGCATATGATATCAAGGAAATATGAAATAAATAATTATTTTATTGATATTGATAATTCTAATGAATCTAATCCCAATCACGTCCTTCTAGACTAGACTTGAAGAAATGTTCAATAAATTTCAAAGATGTTTTGCATATAAATTACATATATGCCCTTTTAAAGTAATGTAATGATTGAATTAAATGATGTTAATACATATGAAAGATATATATGGTACAAATGAAAGTGATCAATATGATTGTTGGAGATCTGGGATAGTTAGAGTGGAGTACACTACATAGAAAATCTCATCAAGTTTGGTTTAGTCGATCTCAAGATATGAAGTAAGGAAGGTGACTGTGTCTGCACATCTACTAGATTGTGAAAAGTTAGGAGGACCCCCTTGACTTGTTAGATTCATTTCTCAGTGTATGGTATAACTAAATTGATGAAATGACTTGCTTTAGCTAGCTATTGTTGGTGCATTTTACCCAAGCCTACATGCTTGATATGCTTGATATATTTGATATCATCCTTATTTGTAAGTCACATGAGTAGTCATGTGAACACCTCTTGTAAAAGAGTACATTTTATCTCTTGTAAATGGAAAAAGAAAAAAGGAAAAGGATGGCTTACCTCATCTATGATGTAAAAGCAAATTCGTGGCTCTAACTACCTAAAACCACGAAATTTAGAGCTGAGGGAATCTCTCCTAACTTTGGGGATCACTTTTAGGTGGAACCATTCGAATTCGAATTCAAAACTCCCTCCAAGAATAGCTATAAAAAGAGCAAGAAGGAAGAGGCGATTAGCAAGCCTTGTACGTGACCACTTCATGTCATTTTGTAGAGATTGAAGAGCTTACTCCATAGCTCTATCATTCTACTCCCATTGTGCAAAGATTCATTGCCAATGTGGTTGTAATCATATGTGAATCTATACATTTATTATCATCTACTTCTCTGTTTTGTTCTTTGCTATACTCACTCAGAGCAATACCTTCAGAAGGTCATATCTCGAGTTCTACTGATTCATTTCCAGTGTTTTAAAGTGCGTTGGATAGCTCTTACTGTCTACTTTCCGCATATAAATTTTCAAGGTCATTGAATTAATACTTTTGGAGATATCTGCATTTTACTGCTTACTGGTCTATCTCTGCAGAGCCCCGAGAATTGTGGGGAGGTTCCAGAAATTGTTGAAACTTGTTCTCAGTGCTCAGTCCATCATTTGAAGTGTTTTAACTTGGATTGGGAAGCTTGCTAAGTCTATTTGCTATGACCAAAAGGAAGTTTTCAAATTCTTACCAGGTTGAGAGCACTGTTCATTTTTTCTAGCAGGTGTATGTCCAAAAATAGCAAGTTTTGGGAGCTAGTCATTTCGCAACTAGTCTGTCTTGACTTAAACTTTTGGGATACATGTTCCAAAGTACTTGGCTGATACTTTGGTGGATTTCGGAAGCTCAAAGGGTCTACTAATCAACTCTGAAGTCTCAGTTTGCTGGTGTGAAGCTGGTTGTAGCAGCACCTACTCATCTTTGGATTGCATCCACCATCTCTCTTCACAGTGGTATCAGAGCATAGTCAAGCAACATGGGAGATGGATTTCCAAGTCAACAATTGACAAATTGGATCGAAACGACTACCCGGCATGGTCTCTAAGGATGGAGGCTTACCTTCAAGGGAGGAATCTATATGGATTCATATCCGGAGATGAAGCAATGCCAACCATGAGGAACAAAGGGCAACCATCACATGAAGAAGTGGAAGGACTTTCGAATTGGTGTTCGAAGGATGCACTTGCAAGGTCCTATATTCTAAACTCAATCTCTGATTTTCTTTTACCTCATGTCAAGGGATGCAAGACATCAAGAGAAACCTGGAATGCACTTGCTTCTTTCTTCTCTTCCAACACTCGAGCAAGGAAGAACCAATTGTGGATGGAGTTCACAACAATGAAGAAAAGCCCGAAGCAAAATGTGACTGATTATGTCACAAAGATGAAGGAGATTTCGGACCAGCTTGGAAGCATTGGAGAGGTAATTGAAGAGGAGCAAATCATTAGACAAATCATGAATGGAATCAAAGCAGACGACAAGTGGGAGTCATTCACAACAGCCATGGATTTATACATGGATATGCATGTACCCGACCTCAATACACTTATGCGCCAACTCTTCACTCATCAAGCAAAGATTACCAAAGGTGGTGAGTCCTCAAGAGGTAATCAAACTTCTACCTTATATTCTGATAAAGCTAAGGTCAAGGACAAGTCAAAGAATAGGAAGAATGAAGATGAAGGAAGCTCTTTCCAAGCAAACTTTGCAGGTAGAGGAAGAGCTAGAGGAAGAGGCAGAAGTGGAAAGCAAGGCAGGGGGAGATTCCAATCATCTCAACCTTGCAACATATGTGGCTTATCTAACCATACTACTCAAGAATGTTTCAGGAACCCGAGGAACTCAAGAGGAAGAGGATTCAATAGAGGTGGCTATGGATCAAATAGAGGTAGATACAATGGAGGCTACAACAACAACAACTACTACAACAACAATTACAACAACAACAACAACTATCAAAGTGGCCATAGAGGAAGAAGAGATTACAATAAGTATGCAGAGGACCAAAGTCAGGAAGATTCATTATTGATTATGAATCTATCAGCGAAGAAGGGTAAGGATGATGATCACATATTTTACATTGATTCGGGATGCTCAAACCATGTAGCAGGAAATGTGGCTTTACTTTCTGATTTGGAAGATCCTCATAACAAGCATGAAGTGAAGACAGGAGATGACACAAAGCACTCAGTGGAGAAGATAGGTAATGTGAAGACATCAGATGGGAATATGAACCTCTTAAGCAAAGTCTTGTATGTCCCTACAATTACCAAAAATTTAATAAGTGTTGGACAGATTGTTGAAAAAGGATTGCAAGTTAGATTCAATCGATTTGGAGCATATGTTGAAGACCCAAGGCAAGTTTTCGAAGGATTGCCAAAGGAGAAAAGACAGGAAGGCTTTTCACTTTTGAAGTGGAAGATACAAAGAACATAGCTTTGTTTATCTATGGATCTCAAACTCTAACAGAGTTGGAGATATGGCACAAAAGGCTTGCTCACATTGGTGAGAGGACACTCAAACAGATTTGCAGGGACCAAAGTGTACTTGGTTTGCCTAATATCACAAGGCAACACATGATTTATAAGTGTGAAGCTTGTCAACTCGGCAAGGCTCATAGACAACCTTTCAATAAGAAAGGATATATGTATCAAAATCCTTTGGATCTAGTGCACACAGATGTGTGGGGTCCAAGTAGGGAGCCATCTATATCAGGCTCAAGATATTATGTGTCTTTCATAGATGATTGTAGCAGGTGGACCATTCTATTTTTCATGAAGCACAAGGATGAAGTGTTTAATTGCTTTAAGAAGTATATTGCTCTTGTTGAACATCAAACAGGTAGGACTTTGAAAAGACTCAGATCAGATGGTGGAGGAGAATACTTCTCTTCTGAATTTGATGCCTTCTTGTATGAAAGAGGCATTAAAAGGGAAGTCACTACAAGGTATACACCCGAACTCAATGGTGTAGCAGAGAGGAGGAACAGAGCTATTGTTGAAGCTGCAAGGTCCATGCTCAACGAAAAGGGATTGCCAAACTACCTATGGGCAGAGGCTGTGTCTACAGCCACATATCTCATAAATAGACTTCCATCTAAGTCACTAGATGGAACCACTCCATATGAAGTGTGGAATGAAAGAAGACCTAGTCTAGAGCATTGCAAAATCTTTGGATGCTTAGCCTATGCTCACATTCCTTCTCAAGTAAGAGGGAAATTGGATCCCAAGGCAGAGAAGTGTGTATTCATTGGTTATGATCAAAACCAAAAAGGATATAGATTGTACAATCCAACCAATAAAGGATTTTCTGTGAGTAGAGATGTAATTTTTGATGAAAACAAATCATGGTTTGATGATGACAGGAAAGTGAAGCTGCCATATGACTTGGATGAAGATTTTCCATCACTTCAACCAAAGGAGCCAAAGCAGATTGAAGAAAGTGATTCGGAGATTGACCTAGAAGACTTGGAAAGACTAAAGCTATGGAAGAACAAAGGTAAAGCAAAGATGCAGGATGCTACATATGGACCCGAGAGCTCACATCAACCACTTAGAAGGTCTTCGAGGGAGAAGAAGAAACCATAGAGGTTTGGTTATGATACTTCTTTGGTCACAAAGCACTCAATCTACATTGCAAAAGATTCAACCAATGAAGAGCCTACCACATTCGAAGAAGCACAAAGCAAGAAAGCTTGGAGAGATGCAATGGATGAAGAAATGGAAGCCTTGAAGGAGAATGACACTTGGGAGCTTGTACCTAACAAGCCATCTATGAAGATAATCAGATCTCGATGGATATACAAAATCAAGAGGAATCCAGATGGAAGTATAAATAGACACAAAGCAAGGTTAGTTGCTAAAGGGTTTGCTCAAACCCACGGTATTGATTATGAGGAGACTTTCTCTCCTGTTGCAAAAATGCCTAAAATTAGGGTTCTCATTAGTCTTGCTGCATCTAGAAATTGGAATCTTTATCAACTTGATGTAAAGAATGCTTTCTTGAATGGATGGATTTCTGAGGAAGTGTATATGGCACAACCTCCTGGATATGAGGATGCACATCATCCTAACTATGTATGCAAACTAAAGAAAGCTTTGTATGGATTGAAGCAAGCTCCAAGAGCTTGGAATTTCAGATTGGTGACTTATTTGCAGGACCAAGGATTCAAAGCTAGCAAGGCGGATACCTCTTTGTTCATAAAGAGGAATGGATCTGAAGTGATCTATTTATGTGTGTATGTTGATGATATTATTATCACAGGCAATGATCTTGAAGGAATCAAACAGGTAAAGAGTCAAATGAAGGAGGAGTTCAAAATAAGTGACCTCGGACCACTCACTTATTTTCTTGGATTGGAGTTGATCTACACAGATTCAGGTATATACATCACACAAAGGAAGTATGTCCATGACATGCTCGTCAAGTTCAAGATGGAAAATACCAAGTGTGCAGGTACACCTATGGACCAAAATCATAAGATTAGTGCTTATGAAGGAGAGCCAATTGAAGACATCACAAGCTATCAAAGCTTGGTTGGAAGTTTGAACTATGCAACACTCACAAGGATGGATATATGCTATAGTGTTAGCATATTGAGTCAGTTTATGCATAAGCCGAGAAGACCACATATGGAAGCGGCCAAGAGAGTCGTCAAGTACCTAAAGGGGACCATGAATGAAGGTTTGTTTTATTCATTTACTTCAGATATTGAGCTAAAGGTCTACTCAGATGCAGATTGGGCCGGATCTAAAGATGATAGAAGAAGCACATCAGGGTATATATCATTTGCAGGTTCAAAAATCATTTCTTGGTCATCAAAGAAGCAACCAACCGTGGCATTATCTTCTACTGAAGCCGAATATAGAGGTTTGGCTAATGCAACTCAAGAAATCATGTGGTTAAAGTCTTTGTACACAGACCTTGGACTTCATTCTTCAACACCTCACATTTTTGGTGACAACACAAGCTCACTACATCTAGCAGCTAATCCGGTATACCATGCTAGAACCAAGCATATTGAAGTCCACTACCATTACGTAAGGAAGAAGCTAATGAGCAAGGATATTCAACTATCCTATGTCTCTACAGATATGCAATGTGCCGACATGTTGACTAAAGCTCTTGATGGTACAAAATTAAGTAGATTCAAGTTGATGATTGGCTTGCAGGAAATCAAGGACAATTGAAGACTTATTTGAAGGCCAAGCATGTTAGGCTTGAGGGGGAGCTGTTGGTGCATTTTACCCAAGCCTACATGCTTGATATGCTTGATATATTTGATATCATCCTTATTTGTAAGTCACATGAGTAGTCATGTGAACACCTCTTGTAAAAGAGTACATTTTATCTCTTGTAAATGGAAAAAGAAAAAAGGAAAAGGATGGCTTACCTCATCCATGATGTAAAAGCAAATTCGTGGCTCTAACTACCTAAAACCACGAAATTTAGAGCTGAGGGAATCTCTCCTAACTTTGGGGATCACTTTTAGGTGGAACCATTCGAATTCGAATTCAAAACTCCCTCCAAGAATAGCTATAAAAAGAGCAAGAAGGAAGAGGCGATTAGCAAGCCTTGTACGTGACCACTTCATGTCATTTTGTAGAGATTGAAGAGCTTACTCCATAGCTCTATCATTCTACTCCCATTGTGCAAAGATTCATTGCCAATGTGGTTGTAATCATATGTGAATCTATACATTTATTATCATCTACTTCTCTATTTTGTTCTTTGCTATACTCACTCAGAGCAATACCTTCAGAAGGTCATATCTCGAGTTCTACTGATTCATTTCCAGTGTTTTAAAGTGCGTTGGATAGCTCTTACTGTCTACTTTCCGCATATAAATTTTCAAGGTCATTGAATTAATACTTTTGGAGATATCTGCATTTTACTGCTTACTGGTCTATCTCTGCAGAGCCCCGAGAATTGTGGGGAGGTTCCAGAAATTGTTGAAACTTGTTCTCAGTGCTCAGTCCATCATTTGAAGTGTTTTAACTTGGATTGGGAAGCTTGCTAAGTCTATTTGCTATGACCAAAAGGAAGTTTTCAAATTCTTACCAGGTTGAGAGCACTGTTCATTTTTTCTAGCAGGTGTATGTCCAAAAATAGCAAGTTTTGGGAGCTAGTCATTTCGCAACTAGTCTGTCTTGACTTAAACTTTTGGGATACATGTTCCAAAGTACTTGGCTGATACTTTGGTGGATTTAGGAAGCTCAAAGGGTCTACTAATCAACTCTGAAGTCTCAGTTGGCTGGTGTGAAGCTGGTTGTAGCAGCACCTACTCATCTTTGGATTGCATCCACCATCTCTCTTCACAGTGGTATCAGAGCATAGTCAAGCAACATGGGAGATGGATTTCCAAGTCAACAATTGACAAATTGGATCGAAACGACTACCCGGCATGGTCTCTAAGGATGGAGGCTTACCTTCAAGGGAGGAATCTATATGGATTCATATCCGGAGATGAAGCAATGCCAACCATGAGGAACAAAGGGCAACCATCACATGAAGAAGTGGAAGGACTTTCGAATTGGTGTTCGAAGGATGCACTTGCAAGGTCCTATATTCTAAACTCAATCTCTGATTTTCTTTTACCTCATGTCAAGGGATGCAAGACATCAAGAGAAACCTGGAATGCACTTGCTTCTTTCTTCTCTTCCAACACTCGAGCAAGGAAGAACCAATTGTGGATGGAGTTCACAACAATGAAGAAAAGCCCGAAGCAAAATGTGACTGATTATGTCACAAAGATGAAGGAGATTTCGGACCAGCTTGGAAGCATTGGAGAGGTAATTGAAGAGGAGCAAATCATTAGACAAATCATGAATGGAATCAAAGCAGACGACAAGTGGGAGTCATTCACAACAGCCATGGATTTATACATGGATATGCATGTACCCGACCTCAATACACTTATGCGCCAACTCTTCACTCATCAAGCAAAGATTACCAAAGGTGGTGAGTCCTCAAGAGGTAATCAAACTTCTACCTTATATTCTGATAAAGCTAAGGTCAAGGACAAGTCAAAGAATAGGAAGAATGAAGATGAAGGAAGCTCTTTCCAAGCAAACTTTGCAGGTAGAGGAAGAGCTAGAGGAAGAGGCAGAAGTGGAAAGCAAGGCAGGGGGAGATTCCAATCATCTCAACCTTGCAACATATGTGGCTTATCTAACCATACTACTCAAGAATGTTTCAGGAACCCGAGGAACTCAAGAGGAAGAGGATTCAATAGAGGTGGCTATGGATCAAATAGAGGTAGATACAATGGAGGCTACAACAACAACAACTACTACAACAACAATTACAACAACAACAACAACTATCAAAGTGGCCATAGAGGAAGAAGAGATTACAATAAGTATGCAGAGGACCAAAGTCAGGAAGATTCATTATTGATTATGAATCTATCAGCGAAGAAGGGTAAGGATGATGATCACATATTTTACATTGATTCGGGATGCTCAAACCATGTAGCAGGAAATGTGGCTTTACTTTCTGATTTGGAAGATCCTCATAACAAGCATGAAGTGAAGACAGGAGATGACACAAAGCACTCAGTGGAGAAGATAGGTAATGTGAAGACATCAGATGGGAATATGAACCTCTTAAGCAAAGTCTTGTATGTCCCTACAATTACCAAAAATTTAATAAGTGTTGGACAGATTGTTGAAAAAGGATTGCAAGTTAGATTCAATCGATTTGGAGCATATGTTGAAGACCCAAGGCAAGTTTTCGAAGGATTGCCAAAGGAGAAAAGACAGGAAGGCTTTTCACTTTTGAAGTGGAAGATACAAAGAACATAGCTTTGTTTAGCTATGGATCTCAAACTCTAACAGAGTTGGAGATATGGCACAAAAGGCTTGCTCACATTGGTGAGAGGACACTCAAACAGATTTGCAGGGACCAAAGTGTACTTGGTTTGCCTAATATCACAAGGCAACACATGATTTATAAGTGTGAAGCTTGTCAACTCGGCAAGGCTCATAGACAACCTTTCAATAAGAAAGGATATATGTATCAAAATCCTTTGGATCTAGTGCACACAGATGTGTGGGGTCCAAGTAAGGAGCCATCTATATCAGGCTCAAGATATTATGTGTCTTTCATAGATGATTGTGGCAGGTGGAACATTCTATTTTTCATGAAGCACAAGGATGAAGTGTTTAATTGCTTTAAGAAGTATATTGCTCTTGTTGAACATCAAACAGGTAGGACTTTGAAAAGACTCAGATCAGATGGTGGAGGAGAATACTTCTCTTCTGAATTTGATGCCTTCTTGTATGAAAGAGGCATTAAAAGGGAAGTCACTACAAGGTATACACCCGAACTCAATGGTGTAGCAGAGAGGAGGAACAGAGCTATTGTTGAAGCTGCAAGGTCCATGCTCAACGAAAAGGGATTGCCAAACTACCTATGGGCAGAGGCTGTGTCTACAGCCACATATCTCATAAATAGACTTCCATCTAAGTCACTAGATGGAACCACTCCATATGAAGTGTGGAATGAAAGAAGACCTAGTCTAGAGCATTGCAAAATCTTTGGATGCTTAGCCTATGCTCACATTCCTTCTCAAGTAAGAGGGAAATTGGATCCCAAGGCAGAGAAGTGTGTATTCATTGGTTATGATCAAAACCAAAAAGGATATAGATTGTACAATCCAACCAATAAAGGATTTTCTGTGAGTAGAGATGTAATTTTTGATGAAAACAAATCATGGTTTGATGATGACAGGAAAGTGAAGCTGCCATATGACTTGGATGAAGATTTTCCATCACTTCAACCAAAGGAGCCAAAGCAGATTGAAGAAAGTGATTCGGAGATTGACCTAGAAGACTTGGAAAGACTAAAGCTATGGAAGAACAAAGGTAAAGCAAAGATGCAGGATGCTACATATGGACCCGAGAGCTCACATCAACCACTTAGAAGGTCTTCGAGGGAGAAGAAGAAACCAGAGAGGTTTGGTTATGATACTTCTTTGGTCACAAAGCACTCAATCTACATTGCAAAAGATTCAACCAATGAAGAGCCTACCACATTCGAAGAAGCACAAAGCAAGAAAGCTTGGAGAGATGCAATGGATGAAGAAATGGAAGCCTTGAAGGAGAATGACACTTGGGAGCTTGTACCTAACAAGCCATCTATGAAGATAATCAGATCTCGATGGATATACAAAATCAAGAGGAATCCAGATGGAAGTATAAATAGACACAAAGCAAGGTTAGTTGCTAAAGGGTTTGCTCAAACCCACGGTATTGATTATGAGGAGACTTTCTCTCCTGTTGCAAAAATGCCTAAAATTAGGGTTCTCATTAGTCTTGCTGCATCTAGAAATTGGAATCTTTATCAACTTGATGTAAAGAATGCTTTCTTGAATGGATGGATTTCTGAGGAAGTGTATATGGCACAACCTCCTGGATATGAGGATGCGCATCATCCTAACTATGTATGCAAACTAAAGAAAGCTTTGTATGGATTGAAGCAAGCTCCAAGAGCTTGGAATTTCAGATTGGTGACTTATTTGCAGGACCAAGGATTCAAAGCTAGCAAGGCGGATACCTCTTTGTTCATAAAGAGGAATGGATCTGAAGTGATCTATTTATGTGTGTATGTTGATGATATTATTATCACAGGCAATGATCTTGAAGGAATCAAACAGGTAAAGAGTCAAATGAAGGAGGAGTTCAAAATAAGTGACCTCGGACCACTCACTTATTTTCTTGGATTGGAGTTGATCTACACAGATTCAGGTATATACATCACACAAAGGAAGTATGTCCATGACATGCTCGTCAAGTTCAAGATGGAAAATACCAAGTGTGCAGGTACACCTATGGACCAAAATCATAAGATTAGTGCTTATGAAGGAGAGCCAATTGAAGACATCACAAGCTATCAAAGCTTGGTTGGAAGTTTGAACTATGCAACACTCACAAGGGTGGATATATGCTATAGTGTTAGCATATTGAGTCAGTTTATGCATAAGCCGAGAAGACCACATATGGAAGCGGCCAAGAGAGTCGTCAAGTACCTAAAGGGGACCATGAATGAAGGTTTGTTTTATTCATTTACTTCAGATATTGAGCTAAAGGTCTACTCAGATGCAGATTGGGCCGGATCTAAAGATGATAGAAGAAGCACATCAGGGTATATATCATTTGCAGGTTCAAAAATCATTTCTTGGTCATCAAAGAAGCAACCAACCGTGGCATTATCTTCTACTAAAGCCGAATATAGAGGTTTGGCTAATGCAACTCAAGAAATCATGTGGTTAAAGTCTTTGTACACAGACCTTGGACTTCATTCTTCAACACCTCACATTTTTGGTGACAACACAAGCTCACTACATCTAGCAGCTAATCCGGTATACCATGCTAGAACCAAGCATATTGAAGTCCACTACCATTACGTAAGGAAGAAGCTAATGAGCAAGGATATTCAACTATCCTATGTCTCTACAGATATGCAATGTGCCGACATGTTGACTAAAGCTCTTGATGGTACAAAATTAAGTAGATTCAAGTTGATGATTGGCTTGCAGGAAATCAAGGACAATTGAAGACTTATTTGAAGGCCAAGCATGTTAGGCTTGAGGGGGAGCTGTTGGTGCATTTTACCCAAGCCTACATGCTTGATATGCTTGATATATTTGATATCATCCTTATTTGTAAGTCACATGAGTAGTCATGTGAACACCTCTTGTAAAAGAGTACATTTTATCTCTTGTAAATGGAAAAAGAAAAAAGGAAAAGGATGGCTTACCTCATCCATGATGTAAAAGCAAATTCGTGGCTCTAACTACCTAAAACCACGAAATTTAGAGCTGAGGGAATCTCTCCTAACTTTGGGGATCACTTTTAGGTGGAACCATTCGAATTCGAATTCAAAACTCCCTCCAAGAATAGCTATAAAAAGAGCAAGAAGGAAGAGGTGATTAGCAAGCCTTGTACGTGACCACTTCATGTCATTTTGTAGAGATTGAAGAGCTTACTCCATAGCTCTATCATTCTACTCCCATTGTGCAAAGATTCATTGCCAATGTGGTTGTAATCATATGTGAATCTATACATTTATTATCATCTACTTCTCTGTTTTGTTCTTTGCTATACTCACTCAGAGCAATACCTTCAGAAGGTCATATCTCGAGTTCTACTGATTCATTTCCAGTGTTTTAAAGTGCGTTGGATAGCTCGTACTGTCTACTTTCCGCATATAAATTTTCAAGGTCATTGAATTAATACTTTTGGAGATATCTGCATTTTACTGCTTACTGGTCTATCTCTGCAGAGCCCCGAGAATTGTGGGGAGGTTCCAGAAATTGTTGAAACTTGTTCTCAGTGCTCAGTCCATCATTTGAAGTGTTTTAACTTGGATTGGGAAGCTTGCTAAGTCTATTTGCTATGACCAAAAGGAAGTTTTCAAATTCTTACCAGGTTGAGAGCACTGTTCATTTTTTCTAGCAGGTGTATGTCCAAAAATAGCAAGTTTTGGGAGCTAGTCATTTCGCAACTAGTCTGTCTTGGCTTAAACTTTTGGGATACATGTTCCAAAGTACTTGGCTGATACTTTGGTGGATTTAGGAAGCTCAAAGGGTCTACTAATCAACTCTGAAGTCTCAGTTGGCTGGTGTGAAGCTGGTTGTAGCAGCACCTACTCATCTTTGGATTGCATCCACCATCTCTCTTCACAGTGGTATCAGAGCATAGTCAAGCAACATGGGAGATGGATTTCCAAGTCAACAATTGACAAATTGGATCGAAACGACTACCCGGCATGGTCTCTAAGGATGGAGGCTTACCTTCAAGGGAGGAATCTATATGGATTCATATCCGGAGATGAAGCAATGCCAACCATGAGGAACAAAGGGCAACCATCACATGAAGAAGTGGAAGGACTTTCGAATTGGTGTTCGAAGGATGCACTTGCAAGGTCCTATATTCTAAACTCAATCTCTGATTTTCTTTTACCTCATGTCAAGGGATGCAAGACATCAAGAGAAACCTGGAATGCACTTGCTTCTTTCTTCTCTTCCAACACTCGAGCAAGGAAGAACCAATTGTGGATGGAGTTCACAACAATGAAGAAAAGCCCGAAGCAAAATGTGACTGATTATGTCACAAAGATGAAGGAGATTTCGGACCAGCTTGGAAGCATTGGAGAGGTAATTGAAGAGGAGCAAATCATTAGACAAATCATGAATGGAATCAAAGCAGACGACAAGTGGGAGTCATTCACAACAGCCATGGATTTATACATGGATATGCATGTACCCGACCTCAATACACTTATGCGCCAACTCTTCACTCATCAAGCAAAGATTACCAAAGGTGGTGAGTCCTCAAGAGGTAATCAAACTTCTACCTTATATTCTGATAAAGCTAAGGTCAAGGACAAGTCAAAGAATAGGAAGAATGAAGATGAAGGAAGCTCTTTCCAAGCAAACTTTGCAGGTAGAGGAAGAGCTAGAGGAAGAGGCAGAAGTGGAAAGCAAGGCAGGGGGAGATTCCAATCATCTCAACCTTGCAACATATGTGGCTTATCTAACCATACTACTCAAGAATGTTTCAGGAACCCGAGGAACTCAAGAGGAAGAGGATTCAATAGAGGTGGCTATGGATCAAATAGAGGTAGATACAATGGAGGCTACAACAACAACAACTACTACAACAACAATTACAACAACAACAACAACTATCAAAGTGGCCATAGAGGAAGAAGAGATTACAATAAGTATGCAGAGGACCAAAGTCAGGAAGATTCATTATTGATTATGAATCTATCAGCGAAGAAGGGTAAGGATGATGATCACATATTTTACATTGATTCGGGATGCTCAAACCATGTAGCAGGAAATGTGGCTTTACTTTCTGATTTGGAAGATCCTCATAACAAGCATGAAGTGAAGACAGGAGATGACACAAAGCACTCAGTGGAGAAGATAGGTAATGTGAAGACATCAGATGGGAATATGAACCTCTTAAGCAAAGTCTTGTATGTCCCTACAATTACCAAAAATTTAATAAGTGTTGGACAGATTGTTGAAAAAGGATTGCAAGTTAGATTCAATCGATTTGGAGCATATGTTGAAGACCCAAGGCAAGTTTTCGAAGGATTGCCAAAGGAGAAAAGACAGGAAGGCTTTTCACTTTTGAAGTGGAAGATACAAAGAACATAGCTTTGTTTAGCTATGGATCTCAAACTCTAACAGAGTTGGAGATATGGCACAAAAGGCTTGCTCACATTGGTGAGAGGACACTCAAACAGATTTGCAGGGACCAAAGTGTACTTGGTTTGCCTAATATCACAAGGCAACACATGATTTATAAGTGTGAAGCTTGTCAACTCGGCAAGGCTCATAGACAACCTTTCAATAAGAAAGGATATATGTATCAAAATCCTTTGGATCTAGTGCACACAGATGTGTGGGGTCCAAGTAAGGAGCCATCTATATCAGGCTCAAGATATTATGTGTCTTTCATAGATGATTGTAGCAGGTGGACCATTCTATTTTTCATGAAGCACAAGGATGAAGTGTTTAATTGCTTTAAGAAGTATATTGCTCTTGTTGAACATCAAACAGGTAGGACTTTGAAAAGACTCAGATCAGATGGTGGAGGAGAATACTTCTCTTCTGAATTTGATGCCTTCTTGTATGAAAGAGGCATTAAAAGGGAAGTCACTACAAGGTATACACCCGAACTCAATGGTGTAGCAGAGAGGAGGAACAGAGCTATTGTTGAAGCTGCAAGGTCCATGCTCAACGAAAAGGGATTGCCAAACTACCTATGGGCAGAGGCTGTGTCTACAGCCACATATCTCATAAATAGACTTCCATCTAAGTCACTAGATGGAACCACTCCATATGAAGTGTGGAATGAAAGAAGACCTAGTCTAGAGCATTGCAAAATCTTTGGATGCTTAGCCTATGCTCACATTCCTTCTCAAGTAAGAGGGAAATTGGATCCCAAGGCAGAGAAGTGTGTATTCATTGGTTATGATCAAAACCAAAAAGGATATAGATTGTACAATCCAACCAATAAAGGATTTTCTGTGAGTAGAGATGTAATTTTTGATGAAAACAAATCATGGTTTGATGATGACAGGAAAGTGAAGCTGCCATATGACTTGGATGAAGATTTTCCATCACTTCAACCAAAGGAGCCAAAGCAGATTGAAGAAAGTGATTCGGAGATTGACCTAGAAGACTTGGAAAGACTAAAGCTATGGAAGAACAAAGGTAAAGCAAAGATGCAGGATGCTACATATGGACCCGAGAGCTCACATCAACCACTTAGAAGGTCTTCGAGGGAGAAGAAGAAACCAGAGAGGTTTGGTTATGATACTTCTTTGGTCACAAAGCACTCAATCTACATTGCAAAAGATTCAACCAATGAAGAGCCTACCACATTCGAAGAAGCACAAAGCAAGAAAGCTTGGAGAGATGCAATGGATGAAGAAATGGAAGCCTTGAAGGAGAATGACACTTGGGAGCTTGTACCTAACAAGCCATCTATGAAGATAATCAGATCTCGATGGATATACAAAATCAAGAGGAATCCAGATGGAAGTATAAATAGACACAAAGCAAGGTTAGTTGCTAAAGGGTTTGCTCAAACCCACGGTATTGATTATGAGGAGACTTTCTCTCCTGTTGCAAAAATGCCTAAAATTAGGGTTCTCATTAGTCTTGCTGCATCTAGAAATTGGAATCTTTATCAACTTGATGTAAAGAATGCTTTCTTGAATGGATGGATTTCTGAGGAAGTGTATATGGCACAACCTCCTGGATATGAGGATGCACATCATCCTAACTATGTATGCAAACTAAAGAAAGCTTTGTATGGATTGAAGCAAGCTCCAAGAGCTTGGAATTTCAGATTGGTGACTTATTTGCAGGACCAAGGATTCAAAGCTAGCAAGGCGGATACCTCTTTGTTCATAAAGAGGAATGGATCTGAAGTGATCTATTTATGTGTGTATGTTGATGATATTATTATCACAGGCAATGATCTTGAAGGAATCAAACAGGTAAAGAGTCAAATGAAGGAGGAGTTCAAAATAAGTGACCTCGGACCACTCACTTATTTTCTTGGATTGGAGTTGATCTACACAGATTCAGGTATATACATCACACAAAGGAAGTATGTCCATGACATGCTCGTCAAGTTCAAGATGGAAAATACCAAGTGTGCAGGTACACCTATGGACCAAAATCATAAGATTAGTGCTTATGAAGGAGAGCCAATTGAAGACATCACAAGCTATCAAAGCTTGGTTGGAAGTTTGAACTATGCAACACTCACAAGGGTGGATATATGCTATAGTGTTAGCATATTGAGTCAGTTTATGCATAAGCCGAGAAGACCACATATGGAAGCGGCCAAGAGAGTCGTCAAGTACCTAAAGGGGACCATGAATGAAGGTTTGTTTTATTCATTTACTTCAGATATTGAGCTAAAGGTCTACTCAGATGCAGATTGGGCCGGATCTAAAGATGATAGAAGAAGCACATCAGGGTATATATCATTTGCAGGTTCAAAAATCATTTCTTGGTCATCAAAGAAGCAACCAACCGTGGCATTATCTTCTACTGAAGCCGAATATAGAGGTTTGGCTAATGCAACTCAAGAAATCATGTGGTTAAAGTCTTTGTACACAGACCTTGGACTTCATTCTTCAACACCTCACATTTTTGGTGACAACACAAGCTCACTACATCTAGCAGCTAATCCGGTATACCATGCTAGAACCAAGCATATTGAAGTCCACTACCATTACGTAAGGAAGAAGCTAATGAGCAAGGATATTCAACTATCCTATGTCTCTACAGATATGCAATGTGCCGACATGTTGACTAAAGCTCTTGATGGTACAAAATTAAGTAGATTCAAGTTGATGATTGGCTTGCAGGAAATCAAGGACAATTGAAGACTTATTTGAAGGCCAAGCATGTTAGGCTTGAGGGGGAGCTGTTGGTGCATTTTACCCAAGCCTACATGCTTGATATGCTTGATATATTTGATATCATCTTTATTTGTAATTCACATGAATAGTCATGTGAACACCTCTTGTAAAAGAGTACATTTTATCTCTTGTAAATGGAAAAAGAAAAAAGGAAAAGGATGGCTTACCTCATCCATGATGTAAAAGCAAATTCGTGGCTCTAACTACCTAAAACCACTAAATTTAGAGCTGAGGGAATCTCTCCTAACTTTGGGGATCACTTTTAGGTGGAACCATTCGAATTCAAATTCAAAACTCCCTCCAAGAATAGCTATAAAAAGAGCAAGAAGGAAGAGGCGATTAGCAAGCCTTGTACGTGACCACTTCATGTCATTTTGTAGAGATTGAAGAGCTTATTCCATAGCTCTATCATTCTACTCCCATTGTGCAAAGATTCATTGCCAATGTGGTTGTAATCATATGTGAATCTATACATTTATTATCATCTACTTCTCTGTTTTGTTCTTTGCTATACTCACTCAGAGCAATACCTTCAGAAGGTCATATCTCGAGTTCTACTGATTCATTTTCAGTGTTTTAAAGTGCGTTGGATAGCTCTTACTGTCTACTTTCCGCATATAAATTTTCAAGGTCATTGAATTAATACTTTTGGAGATATCTGCATTTTACTGCTTACTGGTCTATCTCTGCAGAGCCCCGAGAATTGTGGGGAGGTTCCAGAAATTGTTGAAACTTGTTCTCAGTGCTCAGTCCATCATTTGAAGTGTTTTAACTTGGATTGGGAAGCTTGCTAAGTCTATTTGCTATGCCCAAAAGGAAGTTTTCAAATTCTTACCAGGTTGAGAGCACTGTTCATTTTTTCTAGCAGGCATATGTCCAAAAATAGCAAGTTTTGGGAGCTAGTCATTTCGCAACTAGTCTGTCTTGACTTAAACTTTTGGGATACATGTTCCAAAGTACTTGGCTGATATTTTGGTGGATTTAGGAAGCTCAAAGGGTCTACTAATCAACTCTGAAGTCTTAGTTGGCTGGTGTGAAGCTGGTTGTAGCAGCACCTACTCATCTTTGGATTGCATCCACCATCTCTCTTCACAGCTATGCACTCCAATTAGATGTGTGAAAAACCTCTCTTGTCAATTCATACGAAGTTGTGAGCTATGAGCATAATACTGAGACCTTCTATTCCCAAAATAGAAGCTTCTTCACATTTCATGCATATTCTAGTTATTTGTTTTGATGCAAATAATTGTGATTGATGCTCCAAAGGACTTGGTGATTCTAAATGCATCATTGTGAAGCTAAAGGGATATACGAAGCATCCTTGGAGTTATATTGGTAGGTATAGATCAGGTTTTATGTAGCACCAACTCATCTCTGGAACCTATCTCACCATCTTCTCACATGTTTTAAGATAAAAAAACAAAGTTAAGAATTTAAAAAAGAAAGGTCAATCTATCTATAGATTAATGGGAGATTATCAGGTAGCCTCCTTGTAGTTTTGGGATGGTAGATTTGAGAAGGCCTTGATATAGACACTTGGTGTGTTGGTCTTGATATTTTCGACATTCTTGAACCCGATGTGAAAGAGGCTTGAATTGTGTGTGTGATTGTTGTTTTATTACTAATTATTATTCAAGTGTGTTGTACATTAGAAAAAAAAAATGAAGATTATTTGAGAACATTGAAGCTTACACACATTGGGAATACATCAAGAGGAGTTTCAATGATTGTAGATATATGCTTAGATCTTTACTTATTTGTTTCTTTGCTTTAAAAAAAGCACATACCTTGAGGAGCAATATATTTGGATGTAGATTGATTAAGTTAAATATAATAGAAAAAGAGTTTATTAGAAAAGATGCAACTGCCTATGTATGATACTATAAGCAATTAGTTAAAAAACAAGGCAGATCTAGAAATCTTAGGTCTAAGAAATCTATGTACATATGCAAAGGTATTTAAAATCATTGCATACAAATTCAATATATGATTGCAAGTACTGCATGGGATGCATTTAGTCATAAATTGTTTTGTAAATTCCTCTCTGAGGATAGAACCAAGACTAACCATTTCACCCGCTGATAATGGATACACACCCCCAAGATTGCATGCATATTAATGAATGCTTTCTTGAGTTTGAAGTAAAGTTCAACCAATTGCTTGATATTGATAAAATAACTATTCTACCTAATACAGTATTGTACTTCCCAAGCATATTTGATGAAGCCAATACAAATGATTCATATCCACTTGTGGAAGATACCATGACTTACAATGGTATCTTAGTTGATTTTGCATATAGATTTCTTGATTTTGATTAATGAATATGAACAACATAGGGCTAAGTTTTTACCTTATTCACATGGTGATTGAGCATGAGTACAAATGGATTTTATATATTGTTGGAACTCAAGGCCAAACACAAGCATGGAAACACATCAAATAAGTGTAAACACAAGAAGAAGGAGCATATAAGGAGCTCCAAGAAGGACATGTCAAATTTTCAGAAGAAATCCCTATGAAAATAGTGATTTTCATCACTAAAAACCATTGTAAATACCATTTCATATTTTTGCAACTCCATTTTGTTCAAGCCAAGGATTCCTAGAGCTTGAGGAGTATTAGAAGGATCATCCTACCAATTTTTATAATTTTTAGACTTTGTTTGAGCCCTCAAATAAGCCCTGGAACCTAATTTTTAACTAGGTCGGACACTATGTCTGGACAGGGCCAAAACCACTCAAAAAACTATAAAAAGAGCTAGAGAGTTCATTTTTGGGGTTGGCTTATTAGAGATTTCAGCTTTTGTAAGAGATTTCTTTTGTAATTGAAGATTTCCATTGTTCCTCTCTTTGCTCTTACCTTGTGCACGTATGTCTGTGTGTATGTGTGTGCATGCTTGTGCGCTTTCACTCATGCACTTGTGCCTTCACTTGCTCACGGTCTTCATATCGTGTATCATGATCGATCGAAGTATCGTATCATGAGTCCAAGTTTCGTGTATCACCAAAATATGGTATTGTGTATCGTTGCCCACTAAGTATTCTGTATTGTGAAGAGCCATATTATGTATCGCGATACTTCTCAAGTATCATGTATCGTGAAGGGTGGTATCGTATCGTGTGAGCCCAAGTACCGTGTATCGTCTACCCCTAGTATTGTGTATCACCCCGATACTCATCAAGTATCATGTATCATCCAAAGACAAGTATCGTATCGTGGAATTCATAATATCTTGTATTGTTGAGTTCAGATATCATGTATCATCTTGGCTCAAGTATCATGTATCATTTGCTCCCAAGTATCATTGGTACTTCCTAAGTATCGTGTATTGTCTGTTCTAAAGTAATCCTAGAGAGGTCCTGTTTCCATATTTCAACCCCGAGAACCCTGAACTCGCATAACTTTCTCATACGAAATCCATTTGTTGTGATTTTAGGTTCGTTGGAAAGCTCGTTTCAAGTACTAAAAAACATTCATTGGCTATGGTAAAACTAATACCTAGAATTATAGATATAGTATTTTGAAGTTGACCCTCAGGTAGGACTAGGAAACTAAGGGGACTCCAAAGGATTTTGAGCAATATAAAGAGAAAATTTGAACTAGTAGACAAAGCTTATGAACCTGAGATCTGATAGACACTTAGGCAAGGATAGGCAAAGGATTAGATCATCTGAGACCAGTGTTAACCATACAACCAAGTCTTGAGCTCAACAACTTAGTGGTTATCCCCACACATTAAGTTCAGAAACAAGTGACTTAGAAATGCCTTTTTAACATGGAGAGACCCACATGTACCTCACGTACTGCCTATCTACAGACACTAGAGGTCCCTATAAAACACAATTGGAATATATCAGGACCAACCATTATCTATTTTTAGTAACTCCATTTTGTTCAAGCCGAGGAGTCCTCGAGCTTGAGGAGTATTAGAAGTACCATCGTACCAATTTTCATAATTTTTAGGCTTCGTTTGAGCCCTCAAATAAGCCATGGAACCTAATTTTTAACTAGGCCGGACACTAGGTCTGGACAGGGCCAAAACTAGTCAAAAAACTATAAAAAGAGCTAGAGAGCTCATTTTTGGGGTTAGCTTGTGAGAGAATAGAACTTTGGTAAGAGAACTCTTTTGCAATCTAAGCTTTCCATTGTTCCTCTCTTTGATCTTACTTTGTGTGCGTGTGTGTGTATGTGTGTGCATGTTTGTGTGCTTTCACTCACGCACTTGTGCCTTCACTTGCTCATGGTCTTCATACCGGTCCTCACGTCTCCGCGGATTGACAAGTAAAGGAGGTGGTGCTTACACTTGAGCTACACCAAATTTTGGCGCCGTTGCCGGGGAGAGAGCTTCGAGGGCGAGCGTTGTGATGGTAAGATCGTAGATTTGCGACGTTGGAAGGTAAAAAAACTGTCATTTCAGTTCATTTTCTGTTTTTTCCTCCTCATCTTCATCATCATCATCATCTCCACCTTCTTCCATCTTCTTCTTCATAGAAATTTTTTGTTTTTTAGTGCATTTTCACCATTTTCATACCATCTTTCATGCATTATTGTGTGGGAAGGAGTTAGGAGGGGCAAGGGAGAGCAAGCGCTGTGTTTTTTTCATGATTTTCTGCTCATACGGAGCTCGCCATAGCCGGCGCTCAGAAATTTGAATTTCCCGCCAAAAAACGCGATTTTGTGATGAAAATCGCGATTCTGTGAAAATTCAAAATTTTTTGAAGAATCACGATTTTCTGTTTTCCCGCCTAAAAGTTGGCTGAAAGAATCACAATTCTGTGGTCATTCTCAGAATCACGATTCTATGTTTGTGCTCAAAATCGCGATTCTCACAAATCACGATTTTCAGCCAAAAAATACGATTCTGAGAAACACGATGTTGTGAAAACACGATTTTGTGAACCACGATTCTGTAAAAACACGATTCTCTACTCAAAATCGCGATTCTCACCAATCACGATTTTGTGAAAAAGGTGATTCTGTGAAAAGACGAATTTTTGCTCAAAATCGCGATTTTCATAAACACGATTTTGTGCTCAACATCGCGATTTTCATGCCAAAAACACGATTTTGTGAAAAAAAACACGATTCTCTAAAACACGATTCTGTGCTCAAAATCGTGATTTTCATAAACACGATTTTGTGCTCAACATCGCGATTTTCATGCCAAAAACACGATTTTGTGAAAAAAACACGATTCTCTAAAACACGATTCTGTGCTCAAAATCGCGATTTTCATAAACACGATTTTGTGCTCAACATCGCGATTTTCATGTCAAAAAACACGATTTTCAGAAACACGATTTTGTGATCAACATCGCGATTTTCAGAAACACGATTTTGTGATCGACATTGCGATTTTCAGAAACACGATTTTGTGATCAAAATCGCGAATTTCACAACACGATTTTCTACTCAAAATCGCGATTTTCAAAACACGATTTTGTGAAAACACGATTTTGTGAAAACACGATTTTGTGAACACGATTCTCAAGGTACAAAATCGCGATTTTCTCCAAAGGTCCTGTTTGCCTGTTTTGACCCCCAGGAGCCTGAATTGGCATAACTTTTTCATCCAAAGTCCATTTTTTGAGCTCTATAGCTCGTTGGAAAGCTCGTTTCAAATCCTACACGACCTCAACTATTTTTTTCAAGAATAACGCGTTGATTTTGAGATAGGATAATTTGAAGTTGAACCTCAAGTGGGACTAGGGAACCAAGGGGACTCCAAAGAATTTTGAACCATACCAAGGGGAAAATTTGGACTCTTGACTAAAGCTTATGAACCTGAGATCTGGTAGACACTTAGGCAAGGATAAACAAAGCATTAGATCTTCTGAGGCTAGTGTCAACCATACATCCAAGTCTTGGGCACAACAACCAAGTGGTCATCTTTTACTAAGTTCAGACACAAGTGATTCAGAAATGTCTTTTAGTATGGGAAAACCTGCAGGTGGCTCAGGGACTGCCCATCTACAAACACCAGAAGGTCCCTATAAGACACAGTTGGAATATATTCGGACCAACCAATTAGGTGCTCGCATCTATGAGGATGGTCTGAGGCGATCAGTGGTCCAACTCAAAAATCCAAATCAATCCTTTGGACTTGAATACCCGGTGGTCAAGTTCGAAGAGGGTTCATACATTGATAAGGAAGGAACCATGTATGTGGTCACCAACCTTCCAGATAGGACTGATGAGTTTGGAAATGTCATTCCTGAGAATGAAATAGGAGACCTAGAACAAGGAAATGTAGGACAAGGACCCCAGACTCCTAGAGGTAAGTCAGTTTTGACCCGAGTGATCACTCTAGACTGGATCCCTCAAGATAACAAAAGCATAGAACTATTTTTGAATAGAGAAACAGAGGAAGCCTTTTGGAGATTCAAGCCAGATCAACCTAGCCAATTGGGCATAGTCATCATCTACGAGTTCAAGGATCCAGAGATACCAAGCAAAGTTGTCTACCTGGATAACACATCAGAGAAAATTTTCTTGGTAACAGAACATGATAGACATGCATATACTTGGAGGAATGAATTGATTTTCCCCCCACCAAGATCCAATGTTTCCCATGACCTCCAAGGAGTAGGATCATCCCACGCTCATGAAGCCCAGAGAGAAAGAACTAGAGAGAGACCTGAGGTAAGTTTTGCACACACCGTGGGCAGGAATAGATCAGGATTTGAAAATGAAAGACCTGAAAGAGAGAGACATCAAGCACATAGGCAAAAAAGAGATGAACATGATTTTCCATTGCCTAGACCACGAGAGCACCCAAGAACCCTTAGACCCACTCAAGTGATCAAGGCAATGAAGAATTATTTTGACGGGTCAGGAGATCCTTATGATCATGTGGCCGAGTTCAAACAAGTGTTAAGAGCTGAACAGGTTGAGGATTTATTCACCCAATACGAGGCATTTGGTTTGACTCTTAAGGGCACTGCCTTGGCTTGGTTTCAACCATTGAGTAGTCGCAACTATCGCGATATAGGTCAACTGCTAGACGAATTCATTGTAGAATTTTCCAAGAGTGGTATCAGGCATAACACATCATCCTTGATCCACAGTTTCAAGCAGACACCCCAAGAAACAGTGCGACTAGCAGGTAGAAGGTTCAGACAGTACCTAGAAAGATGCCCTGCTCCCGAGTTACCCACACCAGCCAAACAAGTGGCTTTGTTCTTAGATGGCTTACTGAGCACAAAGTTAAGATCATATGTATATTTGAAAGATCCTAGATCCATAGAAGAGTGCATGCGGACATGCATTGACATAGAAGATAACTTGGGTGAGGAGTTAGGATTATCCAAACTCTATAAGGATTCAGATAGTTCTACTAGTCATACTTCAAAAATCTCCACGGAAATAGAGGAGATAGCTGAGCAAGTTGCCAAGAAGCTGGGAGTCCAAAATAAACAAACACAGAGAGTCACTCCAGTGAATCGGTGTTATACTTGTGGGGGCGACCACATGGCTAATGTATGCCCAATGCAAAACCAAAACATTAGAGAAAGGAATGCTCCATATTGCACTATTGAGAGAAAATACACAAACCACACGGCTCAAGATTGTCCCTACAATAGGCAGGCTGTTAGACAGAATTATCAGCAACCTTACCCACAAGGTAGGTATCAGAACCAATACCAACAGCCATATTATAGACCACAACAGCAATATCAGGTACCATATAGGCCACAACTTGTCTTGGGAAACCAATCACCAGCTCCAGCCAACGTGATTCCAGTCAAATATGCTGTGGGAGAGGAAAATCCAAATAGAGCATTGGTGCCCCTAACCCCATTGATACCAGATAATGATTCTCATGCTCATAGTTCAGACTACTCCCATGAAGGTAGTCCACATGCGTATTACACAGAGTCACCTGAACATAGTGAGATTTACTCGTATCAATATGAGGCACCACCTATGGAGCAAAATTGGGAGCCAGAATACTCCAATGTCATGTACACAAATCCTAACCCTAGGCCCCAATTGAGACAAATGAGACCACAAGCCCCTAGAGGATCTTGTTTTAGATGTCAAGGTGATCATTTCATTCGTGACTGTCCCCACCCATCATCTCCGATTCAAGGACAGGCTATCACAATACAGGCTTTTTGCCCTGATTGTGGCAAAGACCATCTCCCTAGAGATTGTCCAAGAAACCCCTCCAGCGCACCCAAGATTACACCCATTAATGTGGTAGGCTTAGTGGCGGATTCAAGTTCAGGTAGCAGTAATGTGGCACCTATACAGGCAGTTACTAGGGCACAAGCATTAAAACAAGATAAACCAGCAGAGCAATCGGAGTCGAGTGAATCAGGAGAGCCTAGTAAGAGGAAAACAAGAACATGGAAGGATACCAGAGAAAAGGCCAATCGTAAGTGGAATAAAAAGTTATCGGAACTAGAAGAAAGCTTGAAAGACGCAAAAACAAAAATAGAAGACATTGCATCTCAAAACCCCTCGCATGTCGAAACTCCATCCATTCCACCTCATCGCACCCCACCACCCATTGTAAATAGACCGCAACCAGGGTCTGTTCTTGCAGATCCAACCCCAGAAGGCTTGGACATGATGTTCAAGGCCTACCAGGCTCGACTTCAAGAAGGGCCTACAGCTGCAAACCTAGACAAGAGTTACCCTAGAGCGGACTTAGAGATTGAACGGATGAAAATGTGCATGAAAATGGTAGAACAAGCTCAAGCTATACTTGAGACTAGTCAAAAGTTCAATCAGACAAACTCTGTCAAAGGGGATTTGCATTTCCAGGGCTTACTAGAACGATTAGAGCAGTTGGTAAACAAACCACAAGTTTCTTTACCTCCTCAGGCTCAACCAGTTATTGAAAGAGGAAGCTCACCACCAATGGGAGCTTATGTTCCTAATTCCACGGATCCAAGAATACCTCCTTCAATTCAACAGTACTCTCAAGAATTCTTGCGGGAAATACAAGAAGAGAAATGGGCCAAGGAGAAGGGTAATTCCCCTCCTATTCCTGAGATTGATGATCTTCATGATCAATTTCCCCAAGACATTCCATCTATTTACGGAGATGAAGCAGAACAACAAGAAGACGAAAGGTTAGATTTTGAATCTAATACCTTAGAAGAACTGCCTCAATTTCCAGGCCCATGGGAATCTGAATCTCTCCAGATTAGAGCTCCCACAATACTAGTAAGAAATGAAGACTCAGTGGTTCCAAGGAACACGGATGTCGTGAAGAACACTAAGGTTCAGTGTCATCTCACTGTAGAAGAGCTGCTCAAAGCAAAACCTGAGCTTTGGAATCATGTGAAGGATCAGATTCCAGAACTTGATTCCAACATGCCAAAAGCAGGCTCCAAGCAAAGGGTACCAGAGATACCTCTAGACAAAATAGGGGACATGTGTGAGGGTGAAGAAGGTAATACTTATCTTCCAATCACCTACCAAGGTTACACAACCAAAGCAATCATAGATTCAGGTGCTGGTGTTGCTATTGCGACCACCTCCTTGTGGAAGCAATGGGGCAAGCCCACATTAAGACCAACTAGAATGAAGCTTCAAATGGCTGATGGTCATTTTGAAAGACCTCTAGGATTGCTAGAAGGGATCACTCTAACCACTTGTGGTGTAGAGTTTGAGCACACATTTGCTATATGTGACTTTGAGAAAAATAATGTCTATGAGATGATCCTAGGAAGACCCTTCCTACGACAATTGCAAATAGTACAGGATTGGGGAACTAACTCCTTGTACTTACAGCACTTAGGGGTCACCACCAAGGTCAATTTGAAGGATTACACCTTCAGAGATGTACCACCCCTACAGTGGAATTCTATCCACAAAGCGAAAGAAGATTCCATCTCTGTGCATTCTGAAAGTTCACCTGATCCATCATGGCTACATGAAGATACTCATTTGTGGATGTGCAAGGTCGCAAAGGAAGAGGAAAAACGTTTAAAGGCAAGAGAAGAAGGAACTTCGCTAGGAGATAGACCAGTTAGAGACCCAGCCTACACACCGATGATCTTTCCAGATGAGGAGTTTGAGCCCCATGGCTGGCCAGAAATCTTAGCCACCATGGACATTGTTGTCAATGAGGAACAGTGGACACCTCATTGTGATGAGGAGGGTTATGATATCTCAGTGTTCATGTGTCAACCCTTGCTAGAAGAATGTGACCTTAGTGATGTCATAGAAGAAGAAGAGAATGACGATGATCTGGAGTCTATTGTGATGGATAGTTGCTTTAACTCAGAGCAGCACTATCTAGAAGATATAGGAGTGTTCACCCAGAAAGAAGAAGAACCTCTCACAAGTATTAAAACAGTAAACTCAAAGGATGGAAGTGAGAGTGGTCAGAAGAAAAAGAAAAGAAAAGCAGTGAAACAAGAAGAGGAGGAATCATTGTTTGAAGTACCAGAAAACTTCAAGAAATATGAAGTGGACGACCGCAAAATTTTGGTACGAATGCCTAAGAGAGAGGCCATCATAGGAGAATCATATGATATTAAAGAAAAGACCAAGAAGATTGTAGTGACCATTGAAGAGAACGAAGAGAGATGCACATATATAGGAGATGACCTAAGTGCAAGAGAAGAAATGGAGCTCATAGCTCTATTAAGGGAATATAGGGATGTGTTTGCATGGCACTATAGAGACTTGAAAGGGGTAGATCCAAGAATTTGCTCTCATACTATCCCCATGACTGCTGATGCTAAGCCCACCAAACAGAAGCCCTACACATAATGATACCTATGTAGCCAAAATAAAAGAAGAAATTGATAGGTTGATTGAAGCTGGATTCATCTATGAGATTGAGCATACCGAATGGGTGTCCCCCATTGTTGTGGTACCCAAGAAGAATGGGAAGTTGCGAGTGTGTATTAACCTTAAAAAAGTTAATGCCGCTACGATTAGAGATAGTTATCCACTTCCAATCACAGAACACCTATTGGAGCGTGTTGCAGGCAAGGAAGTTTATAGCTTCCTTGATGGATTTTCAGGTTACAATCAAGTAGCCATTGCCCCAAAAGATCAACACAAAACAGCTTTTGCTACAGAGTGGGGAATCTTTGCATTTCGTGTGATGCCATTTGGGCTCACCAATGCACCTGCAACATTCCAAAGGCTCATGTGTCATGTCTTCAAAGAGTTCTTGCGAAAGAGCTTAGAAGTGTATGTGGATGATTTATGTGCTCATTCCCAAGAAAGAAGGTTTCACATCCCTGAGCTCAGACAAATCTTCAACAAGTGTAGAGAATATCGAGTGTGTCTGAACCCAGAAAAGTGTGTGTTTATGGTGCGTCAAGGTAAAATCTTAGGTCATATTGTTTCTAAGAATGGATTCTCAACAGATGAAGATAAGGTACGAGCCATAGCGGAGCTACCAAGGCCAAGGAATATTAAAGAGGTACAAGCCTTTATGGGCCATTGTGGATACTACCGTAGGTTTATCCACATGTACGCGATCATAGCTAGACCCCTTTATGCCTTGTTGTCTAATTTTGAGTGGAACGACGAATGCGAGAATTCTTTCAACGAACTGAAGAAACGTTTGTGCACGGCACCAATACTCACCACTCCTGATTGGAATAAACCATTCCATGTCCATGTGGATGCATCCAATCATGCCATAGGATGTGTGCTAGCACAACCCACAAGTGAAGGAAACTTAGATTTGCCCATAGCATATGCTAGTAGACAGCTCACTGCAGCTGAACGGAACTATACCACAACTGAGCGAGAGGGCTTAGGCATGGTATATGCTGTGAAGAAGTTTAGACACTATTTATTGGCCAACAAGTTCAAGTTTTTCACTGATCATCAAGCTTTGTTATATTTGGTCAATAAACCTTGCAATACTGGACGCTTAGTAAGATGGTTCCTCTTACTAATGGAATATGACTTTGAAGTTGTTGTCAGGAAAGGTAGAACCCACCTTCGGGCAGATCACCTTTCTCGCATCACTTCAAGAGAGTCACCGCAAGGAGTGTCTGACGAATTACCCGATGCTTATCTGTTCAATTTAGAAGTTGTTCCTAAATGGGCAAAAAAGTTGGTACCAGTCCTAACCTTTGGCCCTGCAAATAAGAATGTGAAAACATCACAAGAAGAAATTGTAAAATCACAAAAATATCACATATTAGCAGGAAGCATGTACAAACAAGATACTGAGGGTGTATTAGCTTGTTGTGTGGAGGATGATGAACATAGTAGTTGGTTGCAACAAGCCCATGAAGGAATGCTAGGAAATCACTATTCTAAACAACGAACATTGCAGAATCTAAAGCGTTTAGGAGTGTATCGGCCTAGCATGGACAAAGAAATACATGAGTGGATTAAGAATTGTCCAAGGTGCAGAGAGAGACCCCCAGTGGAGCATGCGACCCTTTATCAAGTGTCATTAATTCCAGATTGGAGTGCTCCATTGGTAGAGTTTATGAGATCGGGAAGATTACCCAAAGAGGCTAGTCTAGCAAGAAGACAAAGCATGGAGCAAGAGGCTCAAGGCTATGCCTTAGTAGGGGACAACCTATACCGAAGAGGCAAAGATGGTTACTTAAGACTATGCGTTCATGAATCAGACTATTTAAAGGTCTTAGAGACTGCACACAGCGGTGTTGCAGGTGGACATTTTGGTCCTGACCGAGTGATCAAGACCATTCTATTCTCAGGACTTTGGTGGCCCACTCTTCATATGGACGCACATACCTATGTGAAGAAATGTGACACATGCCAACGTGCACAATATCCAGTGAGAAAAGACGAGATGCCCTTGAGGCCAATGATGGGAGGACGTGCATTTTCGAAGTGGGGCATAGACTTCATAGGTCCTATTAACCCCCTGACTTCATAGGTCCTATTAACCCCCTAACTAGAAACTCCCATGCAGAGTACATCATTGTAGCCACAGATTACCTTACAAAGTGGGTAGAAGTCAAAGCCACAACAAAGAATGATGCTCAGACTACGGCTAAGTTCTTATTCGAGAATGTGTTCACGAGATATGGACTACCAATAGAGTTGGTGAGCGATAGAGGCACACACTTCTTGAATGAAGTCATTGAAAATCTTCTCCAAGAATTCTTGGTGATACATAAGAAATCTGCCCCCTATCACCCACAAGCCAACGGACAAGCCGAGAGTACCAATAAGATCCTCTGTAACGTATTGACAAAACTGGTAAATAATAAACGCTCTGATTGGGACAAACAACTTCATCATGCTATTTGGGCTTATCGAGTTGCCTACAAAACGGTACTCAACGCCACCCCATTTCAGATGGTCTTCGAACAGAACGCTGTGCTACCATTAGATTTCTTAATCCCTGCCTTAAAAGTAGCACAAGAGTATGAGTGGAATGGGCATGAATTGTCCTCTAGGATCTTTGATCTCGAACGCTTGGGTGAGACGAGGCTACGAGCAGCAGCAGGCATCTACGCTGCAAAGAAGAGGCAAAAGGCATACTTTGATGCACACATCAAGGATAAGGGATTGAAAGAGGGAGATCTAGTGTTGGTATACACACTAAAACAACATGCCCGTAAGTTGGAAAAAAGAGGATACGGACCCATGATCATTAATAGAATTTCCACTAGTGGTGCAGTTCAGTTGGCCACTCTAGAAGGAGATATCTTGCCAAACTATATTAGTGGCTGTAGAGTCAAGCTATATCAAGAACCTCTTACTGAGGATATGCTAATGAGACTCAACACTGCTAAGAAGCGAAAAGATGAAGATTTAAGAGTGAGAGAAGAAGCACAGGTAGAGGCCAGAGAGCGTATTAGGCGAAATAAGTTAAGGCGATTAGGCCTAGAAGTCAACTCAAAAGCCCCAAAATATCACATGGATATGTGTCAAAAGTCAGGCATAGCGACTTCTCAGGTCATTGACCGAAGACCCTTTGTGACCATAGAGATAGGACAAGGGAAGGGTGAAAGGACGGTGAAAGCATTGATTGACTCAGGTGCAGCAAGTAGTGCAGTTAGACTGTCCTACTGCCAAGACTTGGGGTTGAACATCAATCCCATAGAAGCTTATCTCATAGGATTGGGAGGTGTGGAAACCCCTTGTTTGGGCGAGGTGGAACTTCCCATCTACCTTCAAGATGTTCCAATGAGAGTCAAAGCGCTAGTATGTCAAGATGAGAACCTTACAGAACCACTTGTCTTGGGTCAAGATTGGATCTATGGCCATGCAGTTAACTTAAACCTAAGAAGTCAAATTCTTCAAGTTTGGGTACATGAACAATGCATTACATTAGAATTAGAGAACTGCATGCTCCTAAATCATGGCACCACACACTCTCTTAGTTCTTCCAAGACTAATCATATGAAAGAAGATGTTGTATGTGTCAAAAGCTCTATGATGCAGAAGGAGTCAATCGTGGAAGACCAGGTTCGAAGGCGGGTGGATCTTTCTTCTTCTCCAAAGAATCAAGTAGCCACAGTAGTGAGCCCACCACACAAGCAAACACAACCGTTCACGACAACTGCTACATCAAATAGAAAGACACCATTCGATAAAAAAGCAGTTCGGAGCATGAAGCAGATATGGGTACGCAAAGGAGAGCAACCACCAGCCTTGCCCCCACAAATCCCATCCATGCACACCAACCAGGCCAGAAGACGAAGGAAGCAACTCAGACAAGCTCAATCACAAGGTATCCAACAAGTTTGGGTGCCTAAGAAGTTAGATGCAGCTCAACAAGGGCAATTACAGATGTGGGTACCTAAGAAGCTCCTACATCCACAACAACCTTTGTTCTCCCACATGCAAAAGGTTTCAACAAAGAAGCCAAAAAGAGAAAAGGGTAAGCACCACGTACAGAGACCAAAGGAAAATCAAATAAGCTCTTCAACATTAGTAGGAAGACATGCAAAAAGGATATGGGTTTGGAAGCCAAAAGTGCAAGTAGCCTCCACCGAACCAAAGCGTCAACCACACTGGATACCACAGTTCAGAAAGCATCCAAAGAGATAGACGCCTGAAGTGACCTCTACAGTGCCAAATGATGTTCTAAAATGAACTCCAATAAGGAGGATTACATCAGTTCGAGACTCAATGGATACCTCCACCAAGGTCGGCATCAACCTCCGCAAATAACATCGAAAGCCTCGAACGAGCAACAACCATGTGCTCCTTGCACAACCCTGTCTTTTGCACCATTCAGGTCATGCATTTCCAAAGTATGCATTAATATAGGGCCACATTACACGGCCGTGCATAGACACACTTGAGAATCCCATGCACAAGAGCACAGTGACATATGTCAAACATTTCTATTGATACTAACTTTTGTGTTCTTGTTTTCTGATATCCTTTTCCTCAAAAAAAAAAAAAAAAAAGGGAGAAAGAAAAGTGGGAGAGAGCTTGTTCCCAGGTTTGGCTTATGAAACATGAATGAGTCATGCTTAGTTGAAGGTGGAACTGTTGATTACTAGGCATTTATCAATTTGGATAGAAGTGTGTCTCGACCAGCAGAATGAAGAGCTTGAAGGTCCGCAACTTGAGTGATGCTTAACTACTTCATGTACCAGAGCATCCAAGGAGATATCTGCAAAAGGTAGTTCTGGAGGAGAAGACTCCTGCATATGGTGAGCTAAAGAGAATATGTGAAACTCAGCTTGGTGTAGTTACCCGATGTTGCTTGCCAAGGAATATAAAGCAATTCAATTCTCAGTATTTGACAAATGTTGCTTTGAAAAGAGGAGAGAGGATCCACCACTCAAAAGATCTCATCAGTGGACAATCAACATGGACATTCATCAACAATGTTCCATCCCAAAGGCCGAGTGTACAACACGAAGAGACAAACATCCATCAACCTTCTCCATGGTAAGTATCTTTACTCTGGAAACACCATAACCATGATAGTTTAAGAAACCTCTTCGTCAGCATACCCTTGAGCACTTAGCTCAAGACCCGCAATTTTTGCACCATACTTCTTCCAATGCATTTTCCAAGTAAGCATGCGTAGGGCTACATTACAAGGTCGTGCACAAGGCACATACTTTTTTCAACCCAGGCACGAACACACTTACCCATCATTCATTATGGGTTATGAGTAGTTGGCATGACTGCTCTCAACATCATCTTTGGAAGAGCTAGCGGACGTCATGGGAACAACATCCATATCTCGGAAGCAAATTGAAGCCAGTAGTTGCTCCAAATCACTCTTGACAACCTCTTTTGAGCAACTTGCAGTTTTGAAAGCTCACAACGACACATTCTTGCTGGAATCCAAGGAACCAGCTCATACAACGGATGGACACCACCTCTCAAAGCACTACATAGAACAGCCCTTCCAACAAGGGTCTGTCAGGGACGACAGACTCGAGAGGGGGGGGAGTGTTGAAGCTCAAAGTCAAGGACAAAGCATGGAAGCACATCAAAAGGTGGACACACAAGGAAAGGGAGCAAGTAGGGAGCTCCAAGAAGTGTATGTCAAATTTTCAAAAGAATCCCCTACAAAAATAGTGATTTTCATCACTAAAAACCATTGTAAATACCATTATCTATTTTTAGTAACTCCATTTTGTTCAAGCCGAGGAGTCCTCGAGCTTGAGGAGTATTAGAAGTACCATCGTACCAATTTTCATAATTTTTAGGCTTCGTTTGAGCCCTCAAATAAGCCCTGGAACCTAATTTTTAACTAGGCCGGACACTAGGTCTGGACAGGGCCAAAACTAGTCAAAAAACTATAAAAAGAGCTAGAGAGCTCATTTTTGGGGTTAGCTTGTGAGAGAATAGAACTTTGGTAAGAGAACTCTTTTGCAATCTAAGCTTTCCATTGTTCCTCTCTTTGATCTTACTTTGTGTGCGTGTGTGTGTATGTGTGTGCATGTTTGTGTGCTTTCACTCACGCACTTGTGCCTTCACTTGCTCGTGGTCTTCATACCGGTCCTCACGTCTCCGCGGATTGACAAGTAAAGGAGGTGGTGCTTACACTTGAGCTACACTGAGACACCAGGCAAAGTTGTCTATCTAGATAATACATCGAAGAGAATGTTCTTGGTACACTACAACATATTGGGTGTATACCGAGGCTTCTACCAAGGAAAATGGACAGGCACGATTTTGCCCCGACGTCGGTGTAAGGATCGGTGTAGGCATCAGAACCAAAGCGTTGGTATAAGCATCGATATGAGCATTGGTATAAGCATCGGTATGAGCGTCGGTATGAGCGTCGATATGAGTGTTAGTATAAGCCATGGTATGCCCCTGGGCAAAATAGTCAGTATAAGCATTTGTATGTGCCTGGGGATACCGACGCTTATACCATCGCCTATATTGAGGACCACATCTGCAAAAAATGTTTTTGGGAAGAGTGTGTTGTCTCTTGCTACACCAATATTCCCATGTTGTTGTGTAACAAAAGACAATACACTCTGCCCAAGAAAAACCCGAGTACATGTGACATGTATGACAGGCAACAAAAACATGATTTGATAAAGCAAAACATACTGCCAAATACAAAAGACATGAGCAAAATGAATCATGAACCATGTACAAAGAAATGAGACACAAACATGATATTAAAAAAAAAAAACTAGAACACATGTATATGTGTGTATGCCTGTGTATATACATGTGTATGTGTATATGTATTATGTGTGTATATTTGTACATGTGTAAATATTTGTATGCATGTGTAAAAACCCTAAAACCCTAGTCCTAAAGACCTAGACCTAAAACATGTGTATGTGTGTATTCTTGTGTATATACATGTGTATGTGTGCGTATGCATATGTGTATCTATGTCAAAACCCTAAAACCCTAATCTTGGAGACCTAGACTTAAAACAGGTATATGTGTGTATGCATGTGTATATATTTGTTTCTGTGTATATGTATTATGTGTTTATATGTGTATATGTGTGTATGCATATTTGTATAAATGTAAAAACCAAAAACACTTATCCTAAAACCCTAACCCTAAAACATGCATATGTGTGTATGTATATGTCACGTGTGTGTATGTGTATGTGTGTATGCATGTGTTTATATATGTATATATATATATATATATATATATATATATATATATATATATATATATATATATATATATATATATATATATATATATATATATATATATATATATGTATGTATGTGTGTGTGTATGTGTATATGTATTATGTGTTTATATGTGTATATGTGTGTATGCATGTGTGTATATATGTAAAAGCCAAAAACCCTAATCCTAAAACATGCATATGTGTGTATGTATATGTCACGTGTATGTGTATGTGTGTATGTGTATGCATGTGTATGTGTATGTGGATGTGTATGCATGTGTATGTGTATGTGTATGTGTATGCATGTGTATGTGTATGCATGTGTATGTGTATGTGTATGTGTGTATGTGTATGTGTGTATGTGTATGTGTGTATGTGTATGCATGTGTATGTGTATGCATGTGTATGTGTGTGTATGTGTATGTGTATGCATGTGTATGTGTGTGTGTATGTGTATGTGTGTGCATGTGAATGTGTGTATGTGTGTATGTGTATGCATGTGTACGTGTGTGTGTGTATGTGTGTAGATGTGCGTATGCATGTGTATATATACGTAAAAACCAAAAATCCTAATCCTAAAAAGCGAACCTTAAAACATGCATATGTGTGTATGTGTGTTTGTATATACACATATACACATATACACATATGTGTGTATATGTGTGTATGCATGTGTGTATGTACTTAGAAACCAAAAATCCTAATCCTAAAAAGCTAACCCTAAAACGTGTATACGTGTGTATGTGTGTATGTATATATGATGTGTGTGTGTGTATGTGTATGTGTGTATGTGTATGTGTGTATGCATGTGTATATGTGTGCATGTGTGTATGTATTATGTGTGTATATATTATGTGTGTATATGTGTAAAAGTAAAAAACCCTAATCCTAAAACCCTTACCCTAAAACATGTATATGTGTGTATATGTGTATGTATATGTGATGTGTGTGTATGTATATGTGCACATATATATATATATATATATATATATATATATATATATATATATATATATATATATATATATATATATATATACATATATATATATATATATATATATATATATATATATATATATATATATATATATATATATATATATATATATATATATATATATATATATATATATATATATATATATATATATGTGTGTGTGTGTGTGTGTGTGCATATGTGTATGTATGTGTGTGTATGCATGTGAGAGTCTATGCATATGCATATGCATACGTATGTGTATGCATATATGTATGTATGTATGTGTGTGTACACATGTGTGTGCATGTACATGTGTGTGTTTATGTATGTATGCATATGCATTTGCATATGCATATGTGTATGTAATATGTATGCATGTGTGTGTATGTATCTCTATGTCTCTCTCTTTCTCTCTATCTATATATTTCTCTCTCTCTCATCTCTCTCTGTCTGTCTCTTTCTCTCTCTCTCTCATCTCTCTCTCTCTATCTCTCTTTCTCTCTATCTCTCTCTTATTCTCTCTCTCGCTTATTCTCTCTCTCTCTTTCATCTCTCTCTCTCTCTCTCTCTCTCTCTCTCTCTCTCTCTCTCTCTCTCTTTCTCTCTATCTCTCTCTTTCTTTCTCTCTATCTCTATTTATAATAAAGAACAAAACAATTATTTACATCGATGTAATTCTTTTGATTCATCAAAGCCCAATCGACATTGTCTCTTGTCAAATCCAAAGAATCAATGCCAAAAAGCTCCTGCAAAACTAAAGAAAAGATAAATTAAAAAAGAGAAGACATAGAGAAAGAGAGAGAGTGAAAGAGTATGCACATCACTTACCAAGATGTGAGAGAGAGCAAGAAAGAGATGTGTGTGTAGGGAGGGAGGGAGGGAGAGAGAGAGAGAGAGAGAGAGAGAGAGAGAGAGAGAGAGAGAGAGAGAGAGAGAGAGAGAGAGAGAGAGAGAGATGTGTATGCATGTGTATATGTGTGCATGTATTATGTGTGTATATGTGTAAAAGTCAAAAACCCTAATTCTAAAACCCTATCCCTAAAACATGTATATGTGTGTATGTATATGTGATGTGTGTGTATGTGTATGTGCATGTATGCATGTGTGTGTATACATATGTGAGTGTGTATATATATGTGTGTGTGTATGTATGTATGTGTGTGTCTAGATGCATATATATGTGTATGTATGTATGCATATGCATGTGTGTATGCACATATGTGTGTGTATACATATGTGAGTATGTATGTATATGTGCGTGTGTATGTAATATGCATGTGTGTATGTATGTATGTGTGTGTGTGTACATTCAAATATGTGTGTATGTATGTCCGCATATGCATGTGTGTATGTATACATGTGTGTGTGTACATGTATGTATGTATGTATGTATATGTGTGTGTACATGTATGTATGTGAGTATGAGTATGCACATGTGTGTGTATGCATATGCATGTGTGTATGTAATATGCATGTGTGTATGTAATATGCATGTATGTATGTATATGTGTGTATGCATATGCATGTGAGTATGCAATATGTATGTATATGCATTTGTGTATGTAATATGTATGTGAGTGTGTATGTAATATGTATGTGAGTATGTGTATGCATATGTGTGTGTATGTATGTATGCATCTCTCTCTCATTCTCTTTCTATTTCATATCTCTCTCTCTCACTCTTTCATCTCTCTCTATCTCTCTCTCTCTCTTTATGTTTCTCTAGATCGCTCTCTTTCTTTCATCTCTCTCTCTCTCTCTATGTCAATCGAAAACAAAACTGTCACTTACATCCATGTAATTGTTTGAAGCATTGTCGTCAAAGTCCACTTAATGTTGTCCTTCGTCGAATTCCAAAGAACTAATGCCAAAAAGCTCCTGCAAAACTAAAGAGAAGAGAAATTAGAAAAGGGAAAACACAAAGAAAGAGAAAGGGTGCTACAGTAGTGCGATACTTACCAAAATTTCAGATCTAGAGAAATAGAGGATTAAAATGTTGCATTGGTATGAGTGTCGGTATAGCATTGGTAATTTCCAGTAAAGTACCGATGTGTATACCGATGCTGATACCGACACCAATATACCGATGATTAAATGACCATCGATATTGCCTTCGTGGTTTTTCAAGCATTTTCAATGGTCATACCGACATTGAGGCATGACCGTCTGTATGGACAACATCGGTATGCCTCTCATATGTTGTAGTGGTATCAGAGCATGATAGGCATGCATACAGTTGGCAAGGTGAATCAATTTTCCCTCCACCAAGATCTAATGTTTCCCATAGCCTCCAAGGAGTAGGATCATCCAAGGCTCTCATTCATTCGCGGACATTAGGTTTTTCCTTATGTATTGATCTTTATATATTGCACTTGTTGTATTCTTGTTTTTTAGGTCATTCTTGTACATTCCTTTTTCTGTAATAGAAGAAGAAGAAGAAGAAGATCATTCTTCCTTGCCTCAATCTGTGTGTGAGCTCTCTTCCTTATCTCCTTCCTCCTGACAAGCTTTGCACACACGGTGGACAGAGACAAATCAGGACATGAGGGTGAAAGACCTAAAAGAGAGAGACATCAAGCACATGTGGCCGAGTTCAAACAAGTGTTAAGAGCTGAACACATTGAGGACTTGTTCACACAGTTTGAGGCATTTGGTTTGACTCTCAAGGGTACTGCCTTAGCTTGGTTTCAAGCCCTGAGTAGTCATAACTATCAAGATATATCCTTATGAACATGTGGCCGAGTTCAAACAAGTGTTAAGAGCTGAACACATTGAGGACTTGTTCACACAATTTGAGGCATTTGGTTTGACTCTCAAGGGTACTGCCCTAGCTTGGTTTCAACCCCTGAGTAGTCATAACTATCAAGATATAGGTCAATTGCTAGATGAATTCATTCTAGAATTTTCCAAGAGTGGCATTAGGCATAACACATCATGCTTGATCCATAGCTTCAAGTAGACACCCCTAGACATAATGCAACTTGCAAGACTTACCCACACGAGCCAAACAAGTGGCCTTGTTTTTAGATGTCTTACTAAGCACAAAATTAAGATCATATGTGTACTTGAAAGATCCTAGATCCATAGAAGAGTGTGTGCGGATGTGCATAGACATAGAAGAAAACTTGGGTGAGGAGTTAAAAATGTCCAAACTCTATAAGGATTCTGAAAGTTCTACTAGTCATACCTCCATAACCTCTACTCAGATAGATGAGATAGCTGAGCAGGTTGCCAATAAGCTACGAGTTCAAAATAGAAAAACACCAATGGTCACCTCATTGAAGCAATGTTACAACTATGGAGGAGACCACATGGCTAATGTTTGCGTGATGATGGCTCAACCCCAATGAAATCCTAATGCTCCATATTGCATCATTGAGAGAAAATACACAAACCATATGACTCAAGATTGTCCATACAATAAGCAAGCTATTAGACAAACTTATCAGCAACCTTACCAATAGGGTAGGTATCCAAATCAATACCAACAACCATATTATAGACCACAACAGCAATGTCAGGCACCATATAGGCCACAACCAGTCCTAGGAAGCGAACCACCACCTCTCGCCAATGTGATTCCAGTTAAGTATGCAGTGGCAAAGGAAAAGCCTAATAGAGCATTGGTGCCACTAACCCCATTGGTCTTAGAAAATGACTCTCATGCTCATAGTTCAGACTACTCCCATAAAGATAATCCACTAGCTTATTACATAGAGTCACTAGGGCATAGTGAGGCTTATTCCTATCAATACAAGACACCACTTATGGAACAAAATTGGAAGCCAGAATACTCCAATGTCATGTACATGAATCCTAACCCGAGGCCCCAAGTGAGACAAGTAAGACCACAAGCCCCTAAAGGACCATGTTTTAGATGTCAGGGTGACCATTTCATTCGTGAATATCCCCGCTCACCAACTCTAGGAAAAGGACAAAACATCACAATACAAGGTTTTTGTCTTGAGTGCAGCAACTAACATCTTCAAAGAGATTGTCCCAGAAACCCCTCTAGTGCACCCAAGGTTACACCAATCAATGTCGTGGGCTTAATGGTGAATTCAAGTTCAAGCAGTAGTAATGTGGCTCCCATACAAGCAGTTACTAGGACACAAGCATTAAAACAAGATAAACTAGCTGAGCAATCAGATTCAAGTGAATCAAGAGAGCCTAATAAGAGGAACACAAGAACATGGAAGGATAATAGGGAGAGAACCAATCCTAAGTGGAATAAAAAGTTATCTAAACTAGAAGAAAGCCTGAAAGATGTAGAAACAAAAATAGAAGACATGGCATCTCAAAACCCCTTGCATGTTGAAAATCCATCCACTCCATCTCATCCCACCCCACCACTCACTATAAATAGACCGAAACCAAGGTCTGTTCTTGCAGATCCAACCCCAGAAGACTTGGACATGATGTTCAAGGCCTAGCAGACTTGACTTCAAGAAGGGACAACAACTGCAAACCTAGACAAGAGTTACCCAAGAGCAGATTTAGAGATTGAACAGACAAAAACATGCATAAAAATGGTAGAGCTAGCTCAGGCTATGCTCGAGCCCAATCAAATGTTCAATCAGACAAATTCTATCAAACCAACTTTGCAATTTTAGGGCTTATCAGAAAGATTAGAGCAGTTGGTAAACGAGCCACATGTTTCTTTACCTCCACAGGCTCAACCAGTAGTTGGAAGAGAAAGCTCACCACCAATGAAAGGTTATGTTCCTGATTCCATGGATGGAAAACCTCTTTCAATTTAGCAGTACTCTCAAGAGTTCTTGTAGGAAATACAAGAAGAGAAATGGGCCAAGGAGAAGGATAATCCCCCTCCTATTCCTGAAATTGATGACCTTCATGATTGATTTCCCCAAGACATTCCATCTATTTATGGAGACCAAGCAGAGCAACAAGAAGATGAAAGATTAGATTTTGAATCTAATTCTTCACAAAAGTTGCCACAATTCACACACCCATGGGAATCTGAATCTCTTCAAATCACAATATTGGTAAGAAATGGAGACTCATTGGTTCCAAGAAACACTGAAGTCGTGAAGGATACTAAGGTTCTATGTCATCTCACTTTATAAGAGCTGCTCAAAGTAAAACCTGAGCTATGGAAAGATGTGGTGGATCAGGTTCCAAAACTTGATTCCAACAATTCAAAAGCAAGCTCTAAGTAGAAAGTACCAGAGATACCTCTAGACGAAATAGGGGACATGAGTGAAGGTGAAGAGGATAATACTTATCTTCCAATCACCTACCAAGGTTACACAACCAAAGCTATCTTACATTCAGGTGTTGGTGTTGCAATTGCGACCACCTCCTTGTGGAAGCCATGGGGAAAACCTCCATTAAGACCAAGTAGAATGAAGCTTCAAATGGCTGAGAGCCATGTTAAAAGACCTCTAGGATTGCTAGAAGGGATAACTCTAACCACTTGTGGTGTAGAGTTTGAACACACCTTTTCCATATGTGACTTTGGCAAAAAATAATGTCTATGAGATGATCCTAGGAAGACCCTTCCTACGACAATTGCAAATAGTACATGATTTGGGAACCAACTCCTTGTACTTGCAACACTTAGGGGTTACCACCAAGTTCAACCTAAAGGATTATACTTTTAGAGATGTGTGACCCCTACAGTGGAATCGTATCCACAATGTGCAAGAAGATTCTATCTCTGTGCATTCAAAAAGTTCATCTGATCCATCTTGGATGCATGAAGATACTCACTTGTGGATGTGCAAGGTTGCAGAGAAAGAGGAAAGGCATTTAAAAGTGAGAGAAGAAGGAACTTCTCAAGGAGATAGACTAGTTAGAGACTAGCCTACACACTGATGATCTTTCTAGATGAGGAATTTGAGCCTCATGGTTGGGCAGAAATCTTAGCCACCATGGACATTGCTATCAATGAAGAACAATGGACAAATCATTGTGATGAGGAGGGTTATGATATATCTGTGTTCATGTGTCAACCATTGCTAGAAGAATGTGACCCTAGTGATGTCATAGAAGAAGAAGAGGATGACGATGACATCGAGTCCATTGTGATGGATAGTTGCTTTAATTCAGAGAGGCACTATCTAAAAGATGTAGGAGTGTTTACCCAAAAAGAAGAAGAGCCTCTTGCAAGCATAAAAATGGTAAATTCAAAGGATGGAAGTGAAGGAGGTCAAAAGAAGAAGGAAAAGAAAATTAGCGAAACAAGAAGAGGAGGAATCATTGTTTGAAGTACCAGAAAGTTTCAAGAAATATGAAGTTGAAGACCGAAAAATTTTGGTACGAATGCCTAAGAGAGGGGCCATCATAGGAGAAGCATATGAATTAATAAAGAAAAGACTAAAAAAATTGTGGTAACCATTCAAGGGAACGAAGAACAATGTACGTACATAGGAGAAGACCTAAGACGTCCAAAAGAAGAAGTAGAGCTTGTAGCTTTATTAAGGGAAGATAGGGACATGTTGGCGTGGCACTATAGAGACTAGAAGAGAGTAGATCCGAAAATTTGCTCTCATAGGATCCCCATCATAGCTGATGCCAAGCCCACCAAACAGAAGCCCTATACATATAATGACACTTATGCAGCCAAAATAAAAGAAGAAATCAACAAATTGATTGAATCTGGATCTATTTATGAAATTGAGCATACTGAATGGGTGTCCCCCATTGTAGTGGTGCCCAAGAAGAATGGAAAGCTGCGAGTGTGTATTAACCTTAAAATAGTTAATGCATCTATGCTCAGAGATAGCTATCCGCTTCCAATCACTGAACATTTATTGAAGCATGTTGCAGGCAAGGAAGTTTACAGCTTCCTTGATGGATTTTTAGGTTACAACCAAGTAGCCGCCCGAGAAGATCAACACAAAATGGCTTTCACCATAGAGTGGGGACTCTTTGCATTTTGTGTGATGCCATTTGGGCTCACCAATGCACCTGCAACATTCCAAAGGCTCATGTTTCATGTCTTCAAAGAGTTCTTGCAGAAGAGCTTAGAAGTATATGTGGATGATTTATGTGCTCATTCCCAAGAAAGAAGATACCACATCCCTGAGCTTAGATAGATCTTCAACAAGTGTAGAGAATATCGAGTGTGTTTGAACCTAGAAAAGTGTGTGTTCATGGTACATCAAGGCAAGATCTTAGGTCATATTGTATCTAAGAATGGAATATCAACAAATGAGGATAAAGTAAGAGCCATAGCTGAGTTGCCAAGGCCAAAGAACACCAAAGAAGACAAGATTTTATGGGCCATTGTGAATATTACCACTGGTTTATCCACATGTATGCAATCATAGCTAAACCTCTTTATGCTTTGTTGACAAAATTTGTGTGGAATGAGGAATGTGAAAATTCCTTTAATGAGTTGAAGAGACGTTTGTGCACAACACCAATATTGACCACTCATGATTGGAATAAGCCATTCCATGTCCATGTGGATGCATCCAATTATGCAATAGGATGTGTGTTAGCACAACCAATAGGTGAATGAAATCTAGATTTGCCTATAGCATATGCCAACAAACAATTAATGCAGCTAAATGAAACTATAGAATAACTGAAAGAGAAGTTTTAGGCATGATATATGCCATTAAGAAGTTTAGACACTATCTATTGGCCAAGGAGTTCAAGTTTTTCACTGATCATCAAGATTTATTATATTTGGTCAATAAACCTTTCAATAGAGGGCGCTTAGTAAGATGGTTCCTCCTAGTAATGCAATACAATTTTAAAGTGGTTGTTAGGAAAGGTAGAACCCACTCCTAGGCATATCACCTTTCTCACATCACTTTAGGAGAGCCACCGCAAGGAGTGTCTGATGAACTACCTGATACTTATCTGTTCAATTTAGAAGTTGTTCCTAAATGGGCAAATAAGTTGGTACCTGTCCTAACCTTCAGACATGCAAATAAGAATGTGAGAACAAACAAAGAAGAAATTGTAAAATCACAAAACTATCAAATATTGACAGGAAGCATATATAAACAAGATATGGAGGGTGTACTAGCTTGTTGTGTTAAGGACGATGAAAATAGAAATTGGTTGCAACAAGCCCATGAAGGATTACTAGGAAATCACTATTGTAAACAACAAAAAATGCAAAATCTAAAATGTTTAGGAGTGTATTGGCCTAGTATGGACAAAGAAATACATGAGTGAATCAAGAATTGTCCAATCTGTCAGGGGAGACCCCGAGTGGAGCATGCTACCCTTTATCACGTATCCTTAATTCTAGTCTGGATTGCTCCATTGGTAGAATTCATGAGATCGGGAACATTATCCAATGAGGCTAGTCTAGCAAGGAAATGAAGCATGGAGCAAGAGGCTCAAGACTATGCCTTAATAGGAGAAAACCTATATTGAAGAGGTAAGGATGGTTACTTAAGATTGTGCGTTCATGAATCACACTATCTAAAAATCGTAGAAACTGCACATAGTGGTGTTGCAGGTGGACACTTTGGTCCTGACCGAGTAGTTAAGACCATTTTATTCTCAAGACTTTGTTGGACCACTCTTCATATGGATGCACATACCTATGTGAAGAAATGTGACACATGCCAACATGCAGAATATCCAATCAGAAAAGATGAGATGCCCTTAAGACCAATGATGGGAGGAAGTGCATTCTCTAAGTGGGATATAGACTTTGTAGGTCCTATTAACCCCTCAGCCAGAAACTCCCATGCAGAGTACATTATTGTAGCCACAGATGACCTTCCAATGGGTAGAAGTCAAAGCCATGACAAAGAATGATGCTCAAACAATGGCAAAGTTCTTATTCGAGAATGTATTCACTAGATATGGATTACCAATAGAGTTAGTGAGTGATAGAGGTACACACATCTTAAATGAAGTCATTGAAAACCTTCTCCAAGAATTCTTGGTGATACATAAGAAGTCTACCCCCTATCATCCACAAGCTAATGGACAAGCTGAGAGCACAAATAAGATCCTATGTAATGTATTGACAAAATTGGTAAATAATAAAACCTCTGATTGGGATAAACAACTTCATCATGCTATTTGGGCTTATCGAGTTGCCTACAAAACGATACTCAATGCCACCATTTCAGATGATCTTTGGACAGAATGTTGTGCTACCATTGGACTTCCTAATCCCATCTTTAAAAGTAGCACAGAGTGGAACACAAAAGATAGATAGATAGATAAATAGATAGATAAATAGATAGATAGATAGATAGATAGAAAGTAGCACACAAAAGAAGATGTGTAAACCTTGTAACTTCTTTCATACAATTGTGAGAGTTTCATAGGTGAGAAACATATCTTGCACTACAAATGAATGTGTCATGCTTGAATAAATCCTTTGGAAGGCCTCTATTTTGGGCAATGCCTAGGTGCGCACCAATATCAATGGTAGTCTTTTTGACCCCATTAAGATTAAAAGATTGATCAATTCGGATTTCCCTATGCCCCCTCTACTTTTTGATAATTCCATGGATAGCCTCCACCACCTTATTGGAAAGGAGGTTAAACCCAAAAATATTATAGGCCTTCTACTCCCTAGAAGATAGGACCAAATGGTGTTAAGAATGTTTGTTGATGACACTAATGCCTTTATTCATAAAAAGGTGGGATATATTAAAAAAACATGTCATGCCAAGATATCTTCTGCTTTTCCTCTCAATCCAAAATTAACCACTCCAAGACTACCTTCAGAACCACCCTCATTTGCCTCCCCAACTTCTCCATTACCAATGCTACTAGAAGCTTGATAAGAGTTAGGCTCTAAGGGTGTTGGGAATTCCTTTGGGGTTTGATATCTCAAAAGGCCAAAGGTAGTACTAGTTCTTTTGTCATTATAAGTTTACAACTTCAATATTGGAAAGGTATGCAATTGAATATGACGGCCGGCCATGCAATGGTGATGAACACTTTTTTTATTTCCTCCATTATCTACTTTCTTGCTTGTTAAAGAATTTCCAACTCTAAGTTGATGAAAATGAAAAGAGTCTATATAAGTTCTCATGTGGAAGGTTGAACCCAATTAGAGAGGTATGCCAAAATTAAATGAAAGATCTACACTTACCCCAAGGAGGGGTGGCCTTGGTATAAAGGATCTTGTAAGTTTTAAGGATGTTTATTAGTGCCATAGAGTTTATTATGTGGATTGGTGCCTTCCAAGACAAAGGATGAATGCTTGGTAGGATTCACTAGTGTCACCTCCTTATTGCACAAGAAGTTATTAACCTGAAAGGTATTATATGAAAAAATAGTCCGAGGATTGAAGATGTCTTGAGAACCAAACAACCTTTGAATTTACTCCAAAATCTGAATAGGAAGTGGTGCTTCATATTGTCCTATATCCATTGGGACCTTAATTTCAAAGGCCCTTAGCACCCTTTAGTGGATCACAAGAAACTGACCCTCTTGTGGAAAATCCTTCATAGGGGAATATCGACCAATGTGAAAGCTGCTAAAATTTGTAGTGCTTTGGCTTGGTTAAATAGTACCAAGAAGGGCATGAAGATCTTGCACACCTATTCTTTTTGTGTTTGAGTAGTTCCATCATCTTTAGTAGAGTTATTTTGTGTCTTAAATTAGATTGGATGATCTCCTAGAAACAAGCCCTACGGGAAGCAATTTCTTATTTGTCTACCCAATGGAACACAATCAAGAATGAGGCTTTTAGAAAAGATTGAATGCTGCATTACAAACTTCAACAACTTGTATCATGAATGTCTTATTGAGTCCTCCCTAGACCTTTTGGATATATGACTCAGAAATATCAAGAGCCCACCACCCCTTCAAGCACAATAGAGTCTTTGTTATTGAGAGCAACAAGCTCAAAAGAAAATGGCTTCCACATGTTGGTGATCAAGCCATCATAAAACTGCTTATCTTTTCCCAAATTTCTTCCCTTTTTTGGGCATTAAAGATTTTGTCCTTATTTTTATTTCCTCGTTTTTATCTTGTACTCCCTCCTTTGTGAATATATTTTGATGGGAGAAAATTCAAACCTTCCTTTTCAGATATGAAACATGAATGGTATCATAATAATACTCAAAGATACATCCATTCTTTGAGTTCGTATGGATTTAACCCAAGCTTTTTGGCTCACTCAAACATATTGATAAGACCTTATCAATGCAAGTTATTTCACTCAAAATACTTGCTTCTACTTAGAGAACCAATGTCTCCAAGGTAGGCTATTCACTACCTTCAGTAAGCATAGACACAATGACCATTGCTCAATCCAGACACAATTATTCTCAGAATATGCAGAGATAAGACAAGGGCTTTGAGAAAAATTTAGAAGACTGTTATCTGAAAGAAGTTGGAGATGTTTGGAGAAGCTTGGAAGTAGCATTGTTAGATGGTCAAGATGGTCTAGGAAACCAGCATAGGACCTACCCTACCTCTTTGGATATGTAAAATAGAACTTATAGGCTTGTATTTGATGCAATAAGACCCAATAGCTACTTTGGAACATCAATAAAAACAAGTTGATTCAAAATAGATAACTTGCACCTTGATTAGCTCACAAAAACCTTCTAAATGTGGATGGAAATTATGACCAAACACTCAAAGTAGCCAATAGAGTTACAATTTAGAAAATTCCTCTTAATAGAGTGTCATACATAGGGTTGGATTTCTATAATGCATAAAATTATTAATTTAAAACAACCAATGAAGGAGGAATAAGCTTAACACTGATTGGAAATCATCATGATTTTTCACGGATTTGTAGAAGATGACCCTAAGATAGTAAAATGTAGATTTCTCAGAAACTAGTAGACCAAATGCTTTCAAACTTTGTACACATAGTTTAGATAGTGATAAATTTATATCAATGCTTAATCGCTTGATTTTGAGATCTGTAGAGAGAACATAAAGCTTTGCAAGATGAACAAGTCTAAGGAAGGAGAAGAGAAATGAAGGAGCAACAGAAGGATGACCAAAGATGTATGTACATTGCTTCTAAGTACTATACAAGTATTTGTGAGCGTTTATTTAAAATCTTCAAGTGTTCCATGACTTCTTTCACAAGAATTTGAATTCAAATCAGAGGGATCTATTTTGTTGTGATTGAATGAATCTAGTTTTCTTGTAATCTAGGAAAAGAGAAAGTTGAACTTGTATCTACTTCTTGATTGATTGATTGAGAGTCAATATCAAACACTCCTAACTCGTGGATTTTTGGCCTTTTAATCTTCTCTTTTACTAAGATAAATGCTTTTGAAATTACATAAGAGGGTGATCATATGATCAAATTCTCAATACAATAAATGCATGCAAATAAAAAACTCTTCAATGATTATCTATGGCACCATGCAAAGGATGGTTTTTGATGTAGACCATATCCACCTTAAGAATAGCGCAAGTTTGATGTTCCAACAGCTCCCCCTCAAGCTAAAGTATGCTTGAATCTTCTTTCTCTGATAGGTTGAATACCTGACATAGATTTGAATCTGCATACCTTTCTCCCATCAAGTGCCTTTGTCACCATGTTTGCTATTTTCTTCTCAATAGGAACAAATAAAATATCAATTTTCTTTGCCATAAGATTCTCTCCTACAAAGTGTAATGAACCTCTATGTGTTTTGTCCTTGCATGGAAAAATGGATTTGCAACTAGATGCATGGAACTTACATTATCTCCAAGTATGTGAGGTTTGGAGCTTACAAGTATGAAATCTGAGTAAAACTCCTTGGACCATATTACTTCTTTACTTGCTATAGTTAGACCTCTATACTCTTATTTAATTAAAGATAAACCAACTATTGGTTGCTTCTTAAAACTCTAAGAAACCAAGTTTGAACCCATAAATGCTAAGTATTGAGAGGTACTTCTTCTACCATCCTTTGTTCTTCCCCAATCTACATCCAAATAGATTTTGATATCCAAATATGAAGAGTAAAGATAGAAGATACCTTCATTAAGTGTTCCTTTGAGGAAATTGAGTACTCTCTTTGTGGCATCCATGTGTGGTATTCTAGGTGAGCACATGAACTAACTAAGGACTCCCACACTTTTGGATATGTCTAGTCTTATGTGAGTAGCATATATGAAGCTACAAACTAGGTTTTGATACTCTTTAGGATGGTCAATCTGCTCACCTTCATAAACACTTAGTTTATGATTCAATTCCAAAGGAGTACCTCCAAGCTTTGTGTTCTCCATTCTGAACTTGAGACATAGGTCATGATTGTATCTTCTTTGATTTAGATACATCCCTTCATCTGTATGAATCACTTGCATACCTAGGAAATATGTGAGCTCACCTAAGTCACTAATTTTGAACTCCTCTTGCCCATGTCACACATACACATAGAGATGCATGCATACACACACATACATGCATACACACATAAACACATATACATAGATACACATACACATGCATGCATACACATAGATACACACATACACACACATACAAACACATAAACACACATACACACGCATCCACACACACACATACACAAACATACATACAAAAAACTCCATTGGATCAGATTACAATGAAAATTTTAATTTATAGACATGCATGTTGATGTGTGTGTGTGCATGGGTAAATGTATGTATGTGTGAATTTTTATTTCTGTGATTGTGTATGCATATTTATATATCAGAACATGTGTATCTATGTATCTTTGTATATGTGAATACATATGTGTGAAAATGTGTACATGTGAATGTGTATGTATGTATACAATTAACTTATTAATATCTAATACCTTTTTTTTTGCTACACAACTAGATATTGATAGATCAAAGGGAACTCCACCACCATCTCCTACCCATGCAAGGACTAATTACTATAAGCATATTAAACTTTTAGCTCTTATATAGATACATATATGATTGATTTTTTTTTTACTATTATGTTATAATCAAAATTTGATCAATAGGAGGGTACTACTCCACCTCCTACCTATGCAACAACTTCACATGTTTCATCCAATAAGAATTATGATGATTTTTACTATCAAGAGCATATTATATGTCGGTATAATCTTTGCTATGGCACATATCAAAGATCACAACTGGAATGTATTGGACATGAGGTGGATTATGGTATTTTTTAACATGTTCCACCACTTGATCAACGTGATAATACTTCGGTATGTATTGATTCCATAAATAAATGTCATTATTTTATATTAGTATCATATATATGTAATACAATTATACTAAATATAAAGTAATATTTACTCGATGATGGTGATGATGATGTTTCTCCTACTAATAATGCTAATATTTCTCATACACATCATGGAAATGTCATCTATCAATTACAAGTTGAGGTTTCCCAAAATCCTCTACCTCCTAGTTTACAAACTAAAATGGCTAGAGATTATCCATTACCCACTTGTTATCATCCTCCAGTACAAACATATGAAAATGTAGATATGTAGGACGGCATAGAGGACACCTTCCTTTAGACAAATAAGTTTTTAACTTTTGGGGTAATCGCTATATGATTGCTTCCTCCACTATCACTAGTGTTGGTCACGGTGTCTTTACTGTAGAGGATTTGTATGCACCTCCCAACTCTAAGTCACTCTTATGTTATTTTGTGGTCCTATATATAGATGGGGTGATTACTATCAGCTCACACATTATATTCAAAGCATCAATACTCATAGATTATATGTGAGTGCATCTTGTATTGGTAGAAGAGGGATTACACTTGTAGAAAATGAAAGATTATGTATTGATGGAAGGCCTTACAATTATGGAAATATAGTAGGTTTAATAAACAATAGTCGAGGATATAATAGTTCGAGGACTAATTGCACACATGAATCACCATACATGAGTATGTAGGGATACATAGTTGTCAATGCTACTACTTCATTAGGTGCTTATGATGAATTATTAATAAATCATGGATGGTGTAGACCTCTAAGAGCACCTTTTGATGAGCATTAGAAACCAAGAACTCTGAATCTGAAGTCACATTCCTCATGTCTTGCATGAAGACCGGAACTATTTATCCATGTTAAAAGCAATGAAAGTAAGGCCAACATGATAAAAGCTAAGGTGAGAACAATAACGCATTAAATGAACTTTCACTTTGCACATCTTGTACATGAAAATGCAAGGAAAACCAAAAAAAGTTTACATTCTCCAGAATAAAAAATGCATAAGAGGAGGAGGAGCTAGCCATGGGTGGAGGGATGAGAAAGGAACACTTAGAGCTAGCTACCATATATTAGCACCAACAACTTGCTTTCACTGATATGTATAGTATTCAAGCAAGTTCTTGGTGCTAATATACATGAGTATATACCAAGAACGTTTTTTTTATGCATTGCTTATGCAAAAAATCCTTTCTTTTTTTACATGCAATAGTTTCTTTTAGATCTGCAAGAGCACCTTTTAGTGTGCATTAGAAACCAAGAGCTCTAGATTTGGAGTCACCTTCCCCATGTCCTTCTTGAAGGCATGAACCATTTATCCACCATACAAACTATGAAAGTAAGGCCAAATTGATAAAAGCTAAGGTGAGAACAATAACTTGCATCAAATGAAGACTTTCTATGTGCCCATTTTCTAGATGAAAATGTAGGGAAAACCAACACGACTTTACATTGTCAAGAATGAAAAATTCATGAAGGAGGAGGAGGATCTAGCCATGGGTAGAGGGATGAGTGTGGAATGCTTAGAGCTAGCTACCATGTATTAGCACCAAGAACTTTTGCATTGTTTCTATCCATTACTTTTATACGTTGAATATCTATATACAGACTCCATGATAATTGTAGATATATCTCTGTGTTGTAATGAAAACTCTATTTAATAGAAAATATTTTCAAAGAAAGATACTTATTTATTATTATTGGTTATATACAATTAAATATACACACTATGAAAAATAAACTCTTTGTTAAACTCTTTTTATCAACTTTAAATTGGATAATAAAAGAGTTGATAGGTAAGATGGATGCAAGGGCTGAAAGATGTATGTTTATTGGCTATGCTATGGAGCAAAAAGGTTATAGGTGCTACAATCCTAATACAAAGGAGTTCAAGGTATCTAGAGATGTAGTGTTTGATGAACTCAAACCATGGTATGCTTCCAAATTTCCATTGTAGGATGAAGATATTGAAGAGGCAGAGAGAAGATATGAAGCTAGGTTTCAAGATAGCTTAGAAGTGGTCCAAGCATAGAAAGGAGTTCAAGAATGGATTCAGCCCATCAATCAATGAATAAAGGAAAGGCAAGATTGGTAATGTGTATGCATACATGTATGTGTATGTGTATGTGTATGTGTATGTGTATGAGTATGAGTATGTATATGTGTATCTGCATGTGTTTATGTATGTGTATGTGTATGTGTATGTGTATGTGTATGTGTATGTGTATGTGTATGTGTATGTGTATGTGTATGTGTATGTGTATGTGTATGTGTATGTGTATGTGTATGTGTATGTGTATGTGTATGTGTATGTGTATGTGTATGTGTATGTGTATGTGTATGTGTATGTGTATGTGTATGTTTATGTGTATGTGTATGTGTATGTGTATGTGTATGTGTATGTGTATGTGCATGTGTATGTGTGCGTATGTGTATGTGTATATGTATGATTATGTGCATTTTTTTATGAATATATGTGTGTGTATGTATATATGTGTGTATATGTGTGTATGTGTATGTATGTCTATGTAATTATGTGTATGTATGTCTATGTAATTATGTGTATGTATGTATATGTATGTGCATGTATGTGTATGTGTATGTCTATGTGTGTGTATGTGCATATGAGTGAATTTATATGTTTGTGTATGTGTGTATGTAAGTTGTGTTATGTATGTGCGAGTAAGTGTGTGTATATATACATATACATATACATATACATATACATATACATATACATATACATATACATATACATATATGTACACATACACATATACATGTACATACAAATACATGTATACATGTATGTGTATGTACAGGTGTACGTGTACATGTACGTACATGGTATACGTATAGGTACATGTACACGTATACATGCACATATACATATACATATATGTACAGGTATACATATACATGTATATATACATATACATGTATATATACATATACCTATGCATATACCTATACATATACATATACATATTCATATACATATTGGTGAAAATCAAGTCTCAATCATGTAAAAAGGCTCAACCACGAGTTTTTCAAGTGGACCAATAAGAAATGAGGACCCAAAGTTGTGGAATAAAGTTACAAACTCCATCAAACTCAATCAAATTCAAATCTCATCAAATCAGCCACCAAAAAGTGCACCTAAACTTGTTGGTGGGTGGTTAGCTAGATTGTAGGAAAAGTAAAACTCTATATAAGCATCATCCCACCTTTTTTTCTTGAGTTTTATGCATTCCATTGAGTTTCTTAATTAGTTTAGTGATGTCATAAACTCCAGCAAGAAGCCCCCTTGCTTGCTTACCTCATTTTCTCATGATTTTGCTCCTCTCTATCTAGACGTGTAGTTAGGCTTTTCCAAATCTGATTGTATGAGATTGCAGAGCATTGTTTGCTCTCTCATTGTCCTCATTTTCATTGATTTCAAGCTTCATTTTGTCTATCATATTGTGCCTTGAGCTATGCCAAAGTTTCAAGCTATTTGGCTAAGTGAGTTGTGAGAAATCGCCAACTTTGTGAAGGTATATCTTTGCACATAGACAGAGAGTGTTGCAAACAAGTAACCTATTTTGTAGAGGGTGGTTCTCCCAGCTGGAATATTCATTTGGGATTATTTAAAGCTTTTTGGGTAGCTCTTATAGTCTACTACAAGTTTGCAAAATTTCAAATTATGTCTGTTTACTGGTGGAGAGAAAGGATCAGAATAGTGAGCATATATCACTCCTTGTGGACCTAGTGGAGGGCAGCCATGTTCTATTTTTGCATTGGGGTGTTAGAATCATCCCCCATCAGTGGTATCGGAGCCATTTTTTAGGCTTGGAGACATCTGTGGCATCATATTGAAGACGTTAAGGGATCAACACAACTCGTGGAAGCACAAGGAGGACTCATCAAAGCAAGAAGACATCGAAAGGGGGCTATGTCGATTAAGATCTCAAGTAGTCGAAGGTTAGCAAGGGAGAAGCTATCAAAAGGTAATATCCACACCTTATAAAGCATACAAACACTTGATGAGAAGCTAGAGGAGCATCATAGAGCTCACTATGGCTGAGTATAATGCACAAATAGAAAAGTTTGTGTAAGACAATTATCAACCATGGAAATTTAGAGTTAGCAACTACCTTATGGGCAAAGGATTGTGGGGATTAGTTAGCGGCACGGAGCCAATGCCTCATGTACATGAGCCACCACTTCAAGGGCAGGTCAAGGCACTTAATGAATGGATAGAAAGGGATAGGAGAGTCATATTCATTCTATCCCAACACATAAGCAATAGCATGATAGGGCATATACAAGACTTGGACACATCCAAGAAGGTTTGGGAGACCTTGGAGAGATTGTACTTTTCATCAACCAAGGCAAGGAAGATTTAGCCCAAGAATGAGCTGAATAAGCTTAGGAAATCACCAAGTACTAACATAAATGAGTACATTTTGAAGGTTAAGGAGCTTGCAGATGCCTTAGGCTCAATTGGGAGCCCAATCGAAGATGATGATCTTGTTGTGCACACTCTCAATGGCTTGAGAGAGGATGAAAGGTGGAAAGCATTCACGACATCAATTTATGTGAGGGATTCCCTACCAGAATTTGATCAATTATTCACATTGATGGTGACCGAGGAGATGAACCAAGGAGGTTCACAATCAAAGGGCAGTCAAGCCGAAGTTTTCTATGCAGCTAGATGCAAAGGCAAAAGAGGTGGACAAAAATCCCAGGGCAGAGGGAGAGGAAGGTCAAGGTCAAGCTCAAGCAACCAAGAAGGCTCCAACCAAAGCTATGGATCAAGAGGAAGAGGAAGGAGTAGAGGAAGAGGAGGAAGATCACATGGAAGAGAAGCATCCAATGGAGAATGCTATAATTGTGGAAAACTGGGCCATTATGCAAGAGATTGTTGGTCCAAAGGAGGAGGCAATCAAGGATACAAAAGGAACCAAGGTAATTATGCTAGTACTTCAACAAATTCAGAAAATTAGAACTTTCTTATGATGTATGGTTCAAGTGAAAGAGTCAATTCAGATTTTACATGGTACATTGATAGTGGTTGTAGCAACCATATGAGTTGCAATAAAGATGTTTTCTTTAATTTACATTCACCCATCTTTCAAGGACATGAAGAGATAGGGGATGACACTGAGCACAAGATTACGCATGTGGGAGATGTTGCATTGAATGGATCTCAAAGCTTGAAGGTGTTGAAGGATGTGTTGCATGTGCCAACCATCACAAAGAACTTGGTTTCGATAGGTCAAATGGTTGAAAGAGGTTATGATGTGAGGTTCAATGATCAAGGATGTTTTGTTGAAGACCCCATGCAAGACTACAAGCTCATAGCAAAAGGAAAGAAGCAAGGAAGACTCTTCACCATGGAGGTAAAGCCATCAACCCCTCACACTGTCTACTTGTCAATTGGAAATAAACAGATTACAGAAATCGATTTATGGCATAAAAGAATTGGGCATATAAAATTACAAAGGATGAAGCACATGCAAAGGAAGGGCTTGGTGAGTGGTCTACCTGATCTTACATCTCAGAATATGCAACATTTGTGCCATGCTTCTCAATCAAGAAAACAAAGCAGATTGCCATTCAAGAAGGGAGCACATGTGAGCAATGAAGTGTTGAATCTCATACACACAGATGTATGGGGAATTACAAGGGAACCATCATTTATAGAGGATCATTCAAGGTTTCTTTGGATGTATTGCATGAAGTCAAAGTCAGAGGTGTTTTACCACTTCAAGAGGTTCAAAAACCTAGTGGAGAAGGAAAAAGGGAAGTATATAAAGAGTCTCAGATCGGATGGAGGGGGAGAGTATTCTACATGAACAGGGCATCAAAAGGCAATCCACTTGCAGGTATACACCTCAACAAAATGGGGTGGCAGAAAGGAAGAATAGATACATAGCAGAAGTGGCTAGATCTTTGTTAAATGAAATGAATGTTCCTAACTCTTATTGGGCTGATGCAGCAAATACAGCCATATACATTATGAATAGGTGTCCAACCTCAGGAGTACATGGAGTTACACCTGATGAAGTTTGGTTTGGTAGGAAACCCAACCTTTCACATCTCAAAGTATTTGGTTGTGTATGTTATGTTCAAATACCTCAAGAATTGAGACACAAGTTAGACCCGAAGGCAGATAGGTGTATATTTCTTGGATATTCTTCAGAGAAAAAGGGTTTTAGATGTTATAACCCTTATGCCAAAGAGCTTAAGGTATCTAGAGATGTAATATTTGATGAGATTGCTACCTTGGTATGGTAGCAAAGATGTGTTACAGGTTGACGATGCATATGAAGTCGAGAAAAAGAGCAACAACAAAGCATGGAGATAAGTGGTCCAACCACTTCAAGCACACCATCAGAGGAGAGTACTACATCAGCTTGGCATGGAAGGACAAGGAATGAAGCTCATTCAAGTGAAGGAAGTAGCAAAGGAAATGAAGAGACAAATGACGAAGACCATTGATGGGTAGACATGGAATCTACAAGTGATGAAGATATGGAAAAATTAGAAACTCCAGGATTTAAAGCATCTAAACCAAGGAGGAGGAGATTTCGAATACCTAATGGTGAGGTAAGGTCATCCAATAGGGTTAAAGACCCTGTTCAAAGATTAACTTATGATTCATTCATTGCAAGACACTATGCCTACATGACTCAAGTTATAGCTTGTGAAGAGCCTAACTTTTTTGAAGAAGAAAATAAGCATAGGGAATGTATTGAAGCCATGGAGGAGGAAGTCAAAGCACTTGAAGAAAATGATACTTGTTCATTGGTGCCAAGAACAAAGGACATGAAAGTCATTGGCAACAAATGGGTGTACAAGGTAAAGAGGCATGCAGATGGGAGCATCTCTAGGTATAAAGCAAGGTTGGTTGCCAAAGGTTTTGCTAAAACCTATGGCATAGACTTTGAGGAAAAATTCAGTCGAGTAGCTAAGATGTCCGCCATCAGAAGTTTGATTGTGATTTTAGCCTCAAAAGGTTGGAAGATGTACTAGTTGGATGTGAAGAATGCTTTCCTAAATGGAGGGTTTGAAGAGGTAGTCTTCATTGACCACAAGGCTTTGAAGTTGAGAGGTTTCCACATCATGTATGCAAGCTAAAGAAGGCTGTTTATGGACTCAAGGAATCCCCAAGAGTTTGGAACCAAAGACTTGTGGACTACTTGGTAAAATGTGGATACAATCAGAGTCATGTAGACCCATCACTCTTTGTGAAGAAGGAAGTTAGCAAAATTGTTTTCATTTCTATATATGTTGATGATTTGATCATTATAGGGGATGATGAAGCCAACATCAAAGACATAAAGAGGAAGCTTGGATGTGAGTTTAAAATCTCAGATTTAAGGATTTTAAGGTACTTCCTTGGGATTGAAGTACTATATAAAGAGGAAGGTATATACTTGATGCAAAGGAAATACATTCTTGATCTTTTGAAGAAGTTTGGCTTGTGTGATTGCAAGCCCATTTCAAATCCATTAGAAGTAAATGTTAAACTAAGTGCTCATGAAGGTGAAGAAGTGAAGGATGTGACCATGTATAGGTCCATAATTGGTTCCCTCTTGTATGCTACTATGAGAAGACCTGATATTGCACATGTAGTTGGAGTGTTATCTCAATTTTTGCAAGCACCAAGAGTACCTCATCTTGTTGGAGCCAAAAGGGTACTTAGGTACCTCAAAGGATCAGTGAATGAAGGTCTATATTATCCATTTGATGATGGATTAAATGTACAATCTTATTGTGATGCTGATTGGGCAGGTTCCAAAGATGACAAGAGGAGCACTAGTGGATATGTTATCATGCTAGACAAGAAGACCATCTCATGGATGTCAAAGAAACAACCAACCGTGGCTCTTTCAACGATCGAAGCTGAGTATAGAGGCTTAGCACAAGTCTCATGTGAGCTTATGTGGCTCAAGAAGTTGTTTGATCTTGATTTGCAGCTTAAGCAAGTACCTATTTTCTGTGACAACATAAGTAGCATATGCTTGGCTCAAAATCATGTGTTCCATGCAAGGTCGAAGCATATAGAAGTGCATTACCACTTTATTAGAGAGAGGATCATGTCAAAGGATGTCAAGGTGAAGCATGTCAATACAAAGGACCAATATGGAGGTATGTTTACCAAAGCATTGGATGGAGTAAAGCTACAACACTTCAATGCATGCATTGGAATGAAGGACCTAGGCACTGAGACTTGAGGGGGAGTGTTGAAAATCAAGTCTCAATCATGTAAAAAGGCTAAACCACGAGTTTTTCAAGTGGACCAATAAAAAATGAGGACCCAAAGTTGTGGAATAAAGTTATAAGCTCTACCAAACTCAATCAAATTCAATCTCATCAAATCAGCCACCAAAAAGTGCACCTAAACTAATTGGTGGGTGGTTAGCTAGATTGTAGGAAAAGTAAAACTCTATATAGGTACCACCCCACCTTTGTTTCTTGATTTGTATGCATTCCACGAGTTTCCCACTTAGTTTAGTAAAGTCATAAACTCCAGCAAGCAGCCCCCTTGCTTGCTTACCTCGTTTTCTCATGATTTTGCTCCTCTCTATCTAGAGGTGTAGTTAGGCTTTTCCAAATCTCATTGTACGAGATTGCAGAGCATTGTTTGCTCTCTCATTGTAATCATTTTCATTGATTTCAAGCTTCATTTGGTCTCTCATATTGGTGCCCTACAGTTTGCCAAAGTTTCAACTTATTTGGCTGAGTGAGTTGGGAGAAATTGCCAACTTTGTGAAGGTATATCGCTGCACATAGGTAGAGAGTGTTGCAAACAGGTAGCCTATTTTGCAAAGGGTGGTTCTCCCAGCTGGAATACCCACTTGGGATGACTTAAAGCTTGTTGGGTAGCTCTTATAGTTTAATACACGTCTGCAAAGTTTCATTTTAATTCTCTGTACTCGTGCAGAGAAACATTCAGAATAGTGAGCATATATCATTGCTTGGTGACCTAGTGGAGGGAAGCCATCTTCCATTTTTGCATTGGGGTGTTAGAATCATCCCCCTTCTACATAT
>CM035412.1:177923557-177948557 GCA_020310875.1 Ceratopteris richardii
CTTCCACACGTACAGAAAACACAATAGAGAGCTCGGGATATGAGCACACATACGCAACTTTTTCATGAGAGTTTATATAAGTGTTCTAATCAAATTTGAATTTGAATTCAAATTTTGGCTCTCTCTAAAAGTGTACCTTCATTCTAGGAGATATTCTCTCAAAGTGGTTGTTACTTTCCAACTAATCAAGTCCACGACCTTTTGTAGGTAGTTACAAATATTCTCAAGTCAAAAAATGACTTTTACAAAGGTAAATAAGTAATCCTCCACTAGCAATGGTTTCCATGGAGCTTCATATGTGTATGAGATACAAGCCAAATGTGTAGGCTTGTGAGTTGCACCAATAGCTCCCCCTCAAGCCAAACATTTTGGCTTGGTCTTCACTTCTAGTCTTGATGAACATCCTGCAATCCAATCATTGCTTTAAACCTACAAAGTTTTGTACCATCTAATGCTTTATTCAATAAATGTGCACATTGCATATAGTTGATACATATGCCAGCTGAATATCTTTGCTTAATAGTTTCTCTCTCACATAATGATAGTGGACCTCTATATGTTTGGTCCGAGCATGATAAATAGGATTAGCTGCAAGGTGTAGAGAACTTGTATTATCTCCAAAGATCATTGGAGATGTAGTATGCAAGCCCAAAAACGAAATGCTTAGTAATAAGAGAGGTATCACACCCATATCTGATTGGTTTCTTGCTCTTCCTTTGTGATCTTCTAATTGCTTGATTAGAGGATTCAGGTATATCCTCTAATTTCTTCATCTTGAGTTTACCTTTGGACTTCCATGCTTTGAACTCTTCAAGATTGATGATGTCTTCATCATCTGAATTGGTGTCTTCATTCTAAGTAGGCTCCTTCTTAGTGAGGCTTGGAAACTCCTCTTCCAAGTCATAAGGTAGCTTTACCTTCGTGCATTCACTATCAAACCAAGAGTCATTTTCATCAAACACAACATCTCTACTGACCATGAATCCCTTGTTTGACGGATTGTAGAACCTGTAACCTTTTTGATTCAGATCATATCCAATGAAGATGCACTTCTCTACCTTAGGGTCTAGCTTACCTCTTATCTGAGAAGGGATATGCACATATGCTACACATTCAAAGATCCTACAATGATCAAGTGAAGGTCTTCTACCATGCCATGCTTATGGGATCATCCCATCAAGCGATTTGGATGGCAACCTATCTACCAAATAAGTGGCAGTAGATACACTCTCTGCCCACAAATAGTTAGGTAATTTTTTCTCATTTAACACTGACCTAGCTGTTTCAACAATCAATCTATTTCTTCTTTCTGCTACTCCATTCTTCTCAGGAGTATACCTTGTGGTAATTGCTCTCTTAATTCCTTTATCCTACAAGAATGCATCAAAATCATTTGAGAAGTACTCACCTCCTCCATTTGAACTTAGCCTTTTTAGATTTCTCCCTGTTTGATTCTCAACAAGTGCAAGATACTTTTTAAAGCAACTCAATTCTTCATCTTTGTGCTTCATAAAGTACAGTACAATCCACCTACTGTAACCATCAATGAAAGATACATAATACCTTGATCCAGAGATGGAGGGATCCTTGCTTGGTCCCCATACATCTATATGAACAAGTTCTAGGTAGTACTCATGCATGTAGCCTTTCCTTGAGAAGGGTAACCTGTGAGAATTTCCAAACTGACAATCACCACACTTATAAATCATGTGTTACTTGGACACATTAGATATCCCAAGCACACATAGATCTCTACATATTTGTTTCAAGGTTCTTTCACCTACATGTCCTAATCTTTTGTGCCAAATTTCAAGCTCTGATAATGTTTGATCCTTATAGCTATAGAGTGCTATGTTCCTTGTATCCTCAAGTTCAAAAGTGAAAGGTCTACCTATCTTTTCTCCTTTGGCTATTCTCTTGAACCCATGCTTGGGATCCTCCACAAATGCTCCATATTGGTTGAATCTAACCTGCAAACCTTTCTCCACAATCTGTCCAACACTCATCAAATTCTTGGTAATAGTTGGTACATATAGAACCCTACTCAATTGATTTTTGTTCCCATCAGAGGTCTTAACATTTCCAACTTTAATTACTGAGTGCTTGGTGTCATCACCTGTTTGTACCTGATGCTTACCTTTTGGTTCCTCAAGGTCAGAGAGAAGAGCTACATTGCCTGCCACATGATTTGAGCATCCAGAGTCAATGTAGAAGAGATGGTCATCATTTATACCTGGTTTTGATGTCATATTCATAATCAGAAGAGAATCTTCTTGCTCCTTTGTATAGTTGTTGTAATCCTTTCTGGATTTGTATCCTCCTTGGTAGTTGCCATTGTAGTTTTTGTTGTTGTTGTTGTTGGTATATCCTTGGTGGTGATTGAATCTGCCTCTTGATTGTGTGTATCCACCTCTGTTGCAGAGCAAAGAAGCACAAAAGAGGAGCCCCAAAATTTTCAAATTAATGGGCACAGTTTTCTTCTTCAAAGTCTTAGGAAATTCCGTCAAGCCATGTAAATGCACTAGAGGAGTCCTCTAGTTGCATAATCCCAACTTGTTGTAAAATATTCCTTGTAAAATAGTAGGAAATTCACTTTTTAATAATAAAGTGCCGGTCTCTTGTGTGAAAGGACCAAACTTAGGGCACATGTATACAAGTCAATTTGTGACTCTTTGTAGGGACTTTTTGCCATTGTGAAGAAGTAGAGCTCCTGATTTTTGAATTTTCCTCTTTCTTGCAGATTTTCATCTTCTCTTTGATCTTCTATGTGTGTGTAATGCTTGGAATGTGTGTGTAGGACTATTGTCTATCCCTCCCCGCTGTTTTTGAGCTACTGTAGTGTGTGTGTGTGAGCTTGTAGGAGTTGTGGAGTGAGTGTGGGTGTTTCTTGCCATTCACTATTTTGGCCATAACTTGAAGCATTGTTGAAACCACCTCCAATAGATGCGTCTCATTGAGAGCTTCGAAACAAGTCCGCTATTGACTATATTCAGAGTTTGCAGCTGGGAGAAATCCTCGATTTATTGAAAACTGTTGTAAGTGGTATCTCGACAGACATTTTCAGTATTTCAGTGAGTTTGAGAGGAATATTAGTCTTTTCTCATACATATGAGCTGAACCACTTCATTTCCCATCACGTGAGCACGTGTCCTCATACACTTGGTTAGGTTGTTTGATCGGATTGACAAATAAGCGTGTGTCAATTCAACACTATATGCACTTGTGTGGCAAATGAGGTTTAGTCTCATTGGCACAAGTCCTTAAGTCTTCCTGACTTAGGTACACACGTTTTTGGCACCCTTGCCGGGGAACACTCAGCCAAGGTGCCTTCGTGATGGTTATAGCTCGAGTGTGATGAAATTGTACTTGTAGAAGTGAATTCGTTCAGTGGCAAGTAGTCTACCACTTCAGCACTTGTTACTGCACATCCCGGAGGTGTGTGTAATGAGTTTTTAGGTCTAGGGTTAGTAGGAAGGAAGAGAAGGAAGAGTTAGGGTTAGGTTAGGAGAAGAGGAGTGGAGTAGGAGTAAGCCAAGATCACCAAAAAATCCCAAAAAAATTGTCAAAATTAGTGTAGTTTAGTTTCTGTCACCAAAAAGTATAAAAACCAAAAATTTGAAATCATTTGACACTTTTTTTCATTCTGGTATCGTCTGAGCGCAGTGACCGGTATCGTTGAAGCTGTATCGTGCAACTTGAGCCCGCACATTCACCTTGTGATCTCAAGACTTGATTAGTGCAACCTAAGGGTAAGATACCTACAAACTTTAACCTCAAAAAGTGGTAAAAATCTCCATTTACAGTGATTAATGTTCCGACCAGTATCGTTGGGAGGGATTGTGTGTTTTGTGAGCTTTTTGGAGTGAGAGACTAAGCTAGGATTGAAGAGGGGTGAGAGAGGAGTAAGGGCAACAATAATTTTTTGAATTTGGAGGTATTTTGGCTTGAGTATCGCGATCGGTTGTTGAGTTTCTGGTATCGCGATACCAAAAATTCCCTTGTATCGCGATACTCACCGAAGTATCGTATCGTCGACTACCAGCCTTGGTATCGCGATACCGCTCGTGGTATCGTATCATCACCTACTAAATCGTATCGTGTGAGAAGGTCAGTATCGTGTCGTGCTTATTGGCAGTATCATATCGTGCAAGTCGGTGGTATCATATCGCCACTTGCGTTGGTATCGTATCACCACCTGCAATAGTATTGTATCGTGCAAGTCGGTGGTATCGTATCGCCACTTGCATTGGTATCATATCATCCGAAAAGTGGTATCGTATCGTCTGGGTTTTCAGTATCATATCGTCCCAATTTTAGTATCGTATTGCAAGAGTTTCTGGTATCGTATCGTGACTAGGCTAGGTATCGTATCGCCAGGATAGCCAGTATCGTATCGTGACCAACAATGGTATCGTATCGCCTGTTGCTAGAGTATCGTATCGCCTATTCCTCAGGTATCGTATCGTGGACATTTTGGTATCGCCTAAAGCAGTATCGTCTAGGGTGGTATCGTCGAGAGTATTTGAAACATTTTGAAGGGCAAACTTGAGGCTTTTGAGAGCCACTCAGGGAGAGTATCAGAGATCTAGAGAGTTCCAGGAGGGTGAATGAACTTGAGGTCAAGGAGAATGCTAAGTAGCCAAAGAAGCGTCATATCTTCTGTGGGAAGTGCCGCTCAAGTTAGTCACCGTTCTGCCTATTCAGACACCTCTAGTGACTTAGAGGAGGAGATAGCCATGGCCTCAGAAGATGCAGGGTCGTGCTCCAAGTAGAAACTTTATGACCATTGTGGAGGGGGAATACCGCACTTCCTTGCAATATGTTTCTACTAATGCCCAGGAGATCCCCATCTACCTGGATGGCTTAAACAGATCTGTGGCTAGGATGGTGACTTCAATAGATGCAACGATAGTGCCCAGACCGGCTATTAAGTACGAAGGAGGAGCATACATGGACAAGATAGGTCACATATACATAGTGACTGAATTTCCCAATTTAATCAATGAAAGGGGAGAGTTAGTGGGACAAGAAAAATCAGGGAGACCAAACCCGGAGGAATTAGTGACAACCCCTAGAGGTAGGTCCCAAGTGACACGAGTCTTAAGAGGAGACTTGATACCTCAAGACGACTACCTATTGGAAGTCTATCTAATCGATGGAATGGACTTATTGCTTCAAACAGATTCACCAACCCAAGGAGGAGAAGAAAGCCCGATGACATTTTATGAGCTAAAGGATCCAAAAGACGAGACTAGAATAACATACCTAGATAAAAATCAGAGAAGATATTGGTTGGTTGATGCCATAGACAGGGCTCAACTAAAATACATGGGTTTGCCTGTATTCCCTCAGAGAGAGTAGGAAACCACCTCTCAGAACCCCTTTGGAACCCAACAAGAGGCAGAGCACACCATGTCAGAACAAACTAGCCAACAGAGTGTTCCAAATCGTACTCATGTATAATTTGCAACTCGAGGTGTGCAACCACACAATCAGACCCACCTAGGAGTAGGTAACCAATACCAACCATCGATAAGACCACGACCACCAATAGGAGTACAACCTGGAATACCCCCAGTTAGACCAGCAGCTCCTACCTTCCCTGTAATGCCTAGACCGCTAGAACCAATGAGAAGATTGAGGCCTATTCAGGTGTCCAAACGCGTAAGAAATCATTATGATGGATTGGGGGAACCCTATGATCACATTGCTGAATTTAAACAAGTTCTAAGGGTAGAACAAGTAGACGACTTCTTCGTGCAGTATGAGTCTTTCGGACTCACCCTCACAAGAGAGGGATTAAACACAATTCTGCGTCTTTGATCCATAGTTTTAAACAGAACCCTAATGAAACGGTGAAAACAACTGCCAGGAGGTTCAACCAGTATGTTGATAGATGCCCAGCTACAGAGAGACCCACTCAGCAAAAAATGATATCATTATTTTTGGATGGACTAACGAATGGAACCCTAAGAACGTTGGTTTACGTGAAGAGCTTACAAACCCTGAGTGAGTATCTTCAAGAGTGCATTGACCTAGAAGACAATCTAGCTGAGGATCTCAAGAGCACACCCAGCCCCACTAAATCAGAAGACTCTCGGAGTACTATTACATCCAACTCCAGTAATGTAGAGGAATTAGCAGAACTGGTAGCAAATAAATTGGGAGTCTAAGGATAGAGAAATTACCAACACCCGGCCTTAAGAGTGCCCATGTTACTAAGATGTATTCTATGTGGAGGAGACCACCCTACACATATGTGTGTGCAAGGAGGGTCCGGTGCACATCAGACATATCCATACAACAGACAGCTTCCACAAGGAACTGCCTTGTACTGCCACATCGTACAAAAATACACCAATCACACCACAGAAAACTGTCCATTCAATAGGCAGACACGACCTTTACAACCACCTCAGTATCGACCATACGGATATCCACCTAGAGAGCCAGGCAGAGAGATGCCCAGGTACAATCCCTATCCAACACCAACAGGAGCACCGAGGCCATACGAGCAAGTACCATATCCACCACCCCAACCGGTGTTAGGACCACAACTGTCACAACCTCAACAAGTGGTACTTGTAAAGTATGCCCAGCCAGAAGAAAATTTGGAAAGAGCCATAGTGCTAGCCTCAATGATGACTAGTGTAGAATCAGCAAACCCTAGATATGAGCTGCCCCCAAGAGATTACTATCCCTATGAAGCCAACATGTTAGAGTATGAACCAGCTTATGATTCGGCTTACTATGGGTATGAAAGCTATGATCAAGCCTATGGAACGGAGGTAGAAACTTTGATGTACACTGCACCTAAAGCACAATCACCCGTGAGACCACCGATTAGACCATCTGTGCCGAGAGGACCATGTTATAGATGCGGAGGAGACCATTTTATTAGAGAATTTCCTCAACCTTACAATCCACCACCTCCTAGGACTTGGGAAGGATATTGCAGTGATTGTGGAAAGGAACACCTTTTTAGAGATTGTCCAAAAAATCCTAATAAGACCCAAGATACAACACCTGTTAATGTAATCGAGATAATAGAAGCACCGGGAAGTGATAAGGAATACACAGTGCCTTTAAAGGCCATTACAAGAGCGCAAACAAAAGAACTAAAAGGAAAACATCTAGCACAGAAACAAGAGAGCAATAGAACAGTAAGTCCCAAAATTCAAATAGTTGAAGATTCTGAGGACCCACGTGAAAGTACCTAGAACACAAAAGCACAAAAATGGAAGGAAAGAAGAGAAAAGTTCAAAGATAAATGGATGAAAAACAAGAGTCAAGACCATAAGAAACAAACCAGAAGTAAGAAAGAGCAGACAGAGCAAGAAATTCGGAAGGAAGTGCCCAGTCCACCGCCTAATCGAGAAGCAGAGAAACCAGGATCAGTTCTAGCTGACCCAAAGCCGAATGATTTGGACATGTGGTTGAAAGCTTACCAAGCTAGAATTAATACTGGACCAAATGTAGGGCAACACAAAAAGCTTTACCCACAAGGAGAATTAGAAAAAGAGAGGCTTGCGATATGTCAAAAACTTATAGAGGTAGCACAAGCAACCCTAGAGAAGACTATCCAAGCCCTTCCAGAAACGAGGATAGCAGATGATCAATACAAAGAGTATGTCAAATCTAAGGATAAATAACTTAAAAGGAGGGAGGACAAATGTGAATGAGTGAAAACTCAAGATGAACCGATGTCAACCATACCTGACTTAGAAGCTGATTGGCCAAAGGAATTATGGAATAGAATCTAGGAAGAACAATGGAAGAAGAATGGAGTGACTAAGCCTCCTTTTGAGGAATTAGATGTAGAAATTTATCAACCAAACCCCAACATGGAAGAAATATATGAGGAAGTATCAAGACTAGACAGAAATAGGAAGAAGCTCAGGGCATTTTAACCTTACCAAATTACATGGAAGAATACGAAAAGGAATCTATGATAATCCGAGCACCCACGGTACATGGAAAAGGAAAGAGAAACTCTGAAAAGAATTCACACAATCTGACAGAACTTAAGAAGATGAAAGTACAATGCAAACTAACTATGGAAGAATTACTTTAAGTTAAACCTCAACTATGGAAGCAATTAGCGAGTCAACTGGAATTAGTGCAAGAGAAGGATGAAAAGGAAAGTAAAGGAAAAGAAAACTCATCTAAAATACAAGTTCCAGTTGATAAGGTGGGAGAATTTAGTGAAGGAGACGAAGGTAATACGTGTCTACCTGTCACTTACAATAGGTACATGACCAAGGCTATTCTAGACATAGGAGCTGGAGTAGGAATTGCCACTAAGGAGATTTGGGAGAAATGGGGAAAGCCTTCCTTACGGCCACATGCATGAAGCTCCAATTAGCAGACGGTCATGTGGAGAAACTCTTAGGAATATTGGAACGAATCAAATTAACCACATGTGGAGTTGAATTTGAACACACATTAGCCATCTATAAACTTGAAAAGACTAACAATTACGAAATGATATTAGGTCGACCTTTCATGAGACAAATGTGGGTAGTGCAAGACTGGGGAAGAGATTCATTGTACCTGCAACCATCAAGGAAATACCACCAAGATAAATTTGCATACATTTGCATATCGAGATGTCCCTCCACTACAATGGAATCCTATACACGAGGAGGAAGATGACTTATCTATTCATAGCGCTGGATCAAGCGATCAATCATGGATGCATGAGGATGCTCAGTTGTGGATGTGTAAAGAAGCCAAGAAAGAGGATAATAAAAGACAATTGTGGCCAATAGGACATCCTAACTACCGACCGATAGAGGATCCAAGGTACATGCCTCAAATATTTCTTGATGAAACCTTTGAACCACACGGATGGATGGAAATCTTAGCAACCTTGGACATATGTGTGAATGAGGAAGTCCTAACTATGAATGAGTGCATAGATGAAGAAGGCTATGATGTGAATTTCTACATGGTTGTCCTTCAAGAAGTAGAAGCAGGAGAAATCTTAGAGAAGGAGTGGAAAGAGGAATATGAGAGTATAGAAATGGAACCAAAATTTGACTCAGAGGAAAGCTATCTAGACACCATTCAAACTAAAGATGTGCCAAAACTGACCAAGATCCTGACAATCGAAGCCGGCCCCATAGTACAAGAGCAAGAGGAAAGAATGAGTAAAATCGGACCAAATCCAGATCTTTTTGATGTTCCGAAGCATTTTAAAAGATACGACGTGGAAGAGTGAAAGATAGCCATTCAAATGCCTAAGAGAGAGGCTAGTGAAGGAGAAGCATACGACAAAAAAGAACAAACAAATAAGATCATAGTAATAGTGGAAGATGGTGAAGAAAGATGTACATACATAGGTAAAGATGTGTCAATTGAGGAGGAAGAAGAACTAATACAATTGATCCGAGAATATCGAGATGTATTCGCGTGGACATATAAGGATCTCAAGGCTATGGAACCCTCGATTTGCTCTCATAGAATACTAATGACAACATATGCAAAACCATCAAAACAATGCCCTTATACATACAATGAGGTTTATGTGGCTAAAATTAAAGAAGAATTAGACAAGCTACTAGCAGCAGGATTCATATATGAAATAGAACATACCGAGTGGTTGTCGCCACTAGTAGTTGTGCCTAAGAAGAACGGAAAACTGAGAGTGTGCATTAACTTGAAAAAGGTCAATGCAGCCACCATACGAGACAGCTACCCATTTCCCATCACTGACCATCTATTGGAAAGAGTAGCAAGAAAAGAAGTCTATAGCTTCTTAGTTGGATTCTCTGGATACAACCAAGTAGCTATTGCTACTGAGGATTAACATAAGACCGCATTCGTGACTGAATGGGGAGTCTATGCTTTCCGAGTGATGCCTTTTGGACTCACTAATGCGCCTGCTACTTTTCGACGATTGATGTGTCATGTTTCAAGGAATTCCTTAAAAACAGCATGGAAGTGTATGTAGATGACCTATGTACATATTCAAATCAAAGACTATACCATATTCCTCAATTGCAAAAGATATTTAATAAATGCCAACAATATAGAGTCTTCCTGAACCCAGAGAAGTGTGTCTTCATGGTAAGACAAGGAAAGATCTTAGGACACATAGTCTCTAGAAACGAAATTTCCACGGATGAAGACAAGATTAAGGTCATCTTAGAGCTTCCTAGACCTAAGAACGCGAAGGAGGTGCAAGCATTTATGGGACATTGTGAATACTATCGTCGATTTATCCACATGTATGCCATAATCGCCAAACCCTTCTATGGACTCTTAGCTCAATTCACTTGGTTAGAGGAATGTGAGAAGGCATTCAATGAGTTAAAGAAGAGGCTTAGCACAGCTCCAATTCTGAAAACACCAAATAGGAACAAGCCTTTTCATATTCATGTAGGTGCTTCTAATTACGCAATAGGTTGTATCTTAGCCCAACCAGCAGACGAAGGGAAGTTAGATCACCCAATTGCCTATGCGAGTAGAAAACTGAATCAAGCAGAGAGAAACTACACAACTACTGAGCGAGAAGGATTGGGAATGGTCTATGCAGTGAAGAAATTTAGACACTATCTCTTAGCCAACAAATTCAAGTTCTTCATAGACCATCAAGCTTTATTGTACCTAGTCAATAAGCCCTATAACAGGGGAAGATTAGTAAGATGGTTTTTGCTATTGATGGAATTTGACTTTGAAGTGATAGTGAAAAAGGGAAACATGCATGTAAGAGCAGATCACCTTTCTAGATTAACACACGAAGAACCACCAAGTGGAGTACCCGATGATCTCCCACAAACTTATTTGTTTAATCTGGAAGTGTGTCCCAAGTGGGTAGAGAAACTAATTCCGATACTCACTCATGGCCCACAACACTCAATCAATAAAGAGAATAAAAAGGAAATTCTACAATCAAGGAATTTACATATTATTGCGGGAAGTGTGTACTATAAGGAACCCAATGGTGTATTACTAAGATGTGTTGAGGAAGACGAACAATTGAAGTTAATTGAACAAGCACATGTGAACAAATGGAGGACACACAAAGGAACCATGGAACTATTAGGGAATTAAAGCGATTAGGGGTATACTGGCCTGACATGCCTAAGGATGTCCATGACTATGTAAGTAACTGTGCAGAATGCCAGACATATGTACAAAGCTACCCAATTGGGAGGGATGACATGCCATTGAGACCTATGGTTTGTGCTAGAGAATTTTCTAAATGGGGTATTGACTTCATAGGACCCATTAACCCACCGGCCAAAGGGTCACATGCCGAATATATCATAGTAGCCACAGATTATTTGACAAAGTGGGTAGAGGCAAGGGCTACTAGAAAGAATGATGTTCAAACCATGGCTAAGTTTCTTTTTGAGCATATCTTCACTCGTTTCGGATTACCAATTGAGATTGTAAGTGACCAAGGAACACACTTTATTAATGAAATCATAGAGTCTCTAATGAATGAGTTCTTAGTGATCCATAAAAAATCAGCCCCATACCATCCCCAAGCCAATGGTCAAGTAGAAAGTTCCAATAAGGTATTATGCATAGTATTGACAAAGATTGTCAATCATGGGAGGTCTGACTGGGACAAGCAATTGCATCATGCAATTTGGGCCTTCCGAGTCGCATACAAGACTGTACTGGTCTACACCTTAAAGCAACATGCCAAGAAGTTACAAAAGCGTGGATATGGACCTCTAATCATTAATAGGATCTCGACTAGTGGAGCAGTTAATCTAGCCACTTTAGATGGAGACATTCTTCCTAACTACATAAGCGGGTGTAGAGTGAAACGGTTCATGGAGCCATTGATGGATCAAATGTTAGCACTTCTTGTAAGTGCACAAAATAGGAAGAAAGAGGAAGAACAAATTAGAGAGGAGGAACGGCACGAAGTCTTAGAACACATCAAGAAACGGAAAGAATGGATTAGGCAAAGAGACGAACGGTCTCTCCAAGGAGAAGAGCCTATCCCTATGGCTAATTACCAATTCCATAAGTCCGACACTACTAATGCCTACATGTCACAACCTTATTTAAACCTAGGGATTGGCAAGACAGAGTACAAATTGATAGATGCCTTGATAGACTCAGGAGCAGGACTTAGTTGCATACGTAATACGGTCATACAAGATCTTCAAACGATTATGACTCCCACGAAAACCCATATGATAGGCATCGGAGGCCAGACCATAGAATGCATTGGAGCAACGATAGTATCCCTCCACCTCGGAAATTCTTCCATGGAACAACGAGTCTTAGTGTGCAGAGATGAAGATTTAATAGAAGATTTGATCCTAGGACAGGATTGGATCATTGAGAATGAAGTAAGCATCAACCTAGCTCAAGGCTATATTTCAGCCAAGATAGGGCACAAGGAAATTTTTAGTCTATTAGGGGAGAAGCCTTCATCGAAATCGGAAGCCATTGAAAATGAGAAAGAACTCAACAAAGAGCACGTAGAGCATGATTCCAGCCCCAACACCTCAGAAACGAATCTAGAAGAAGTAGAAAGCTCAAACCCTAGTGTGTCCAAGGAAGAAGTGAAATCATCCTATTCAATTGGTGAACGACCATACACTAAGGAAACCAACTCTCAAGAAGTCTCTCACACAATAGGAGGATCACCAATGTGGAAAACAACACTGAGATGCTCGCATCAAGGAACGGTCAAATTCAAATGGGTGCGCAAGGATCAAGTGCAGAAATTAGAGATGTCAACACCAATTCAAGAGGAGAAAAAGGAGAATAAGAAGTCAACTTCAGAGAAATCTAAAACAAAAAGACTCTTGTAGGTATGGCTCCCTGAGCCTTTGATTCAAGCTCAGAGAGCAAGACAACAGATATGGATTCCCAAGAAGGTCAAACAAGCATCCAAGCAAGAGATAAGCAAACAGGAGGATGCATTACAACGAGACATTTGGACAAGGAAGCCAAGAGAGATTCGTCTTAGAAACATGAAGAGCAAAACCTCTATCACTAGGACATTAGAAGAAACAAAGAGAGCACATGAAGCTCGAGGAACCAAAGTTCAAAAATGGCCTATCAACACGACCACGAAATGGATTTGGAAACCAAAGCAACTGCGAGGAGTGGACCACCACAACAACAAAGATTCCAATTGCACTCATGAAGTATCAAATGCACCTAAAGTATGCATAATAGGGCCACATTACAAGGCCAAGCATTCGGTACTTGATGTACAGAATGAAGTTAGTGGTGCACATTCTCCAATGGTGATTAGGTCATAACTTCAACTTCCTTAGGAATGGACATACTATGTAAATAGATAAATGCTTTGGCTATACTAATAATTGATTTCTTTCAGGAAAAGTAATAAAAAGATGTGGTAAGAGATCTCACTTATGAAATCAAGGGACACGGAGAGACACAACGACGACATGTCACTACAATGCACTGCACAATTGCTAGGTTTTCAATTGAAGCTAATGTGCTTTTCCTTACAAGTGCAGATGGCTTCTGAAGATTCTGAAGCAACAATTCAAGAGGAAGTATTGGAATTTCCTCTCCAGAGTATCACCAAAGCAAATGGACATTGGTTTAGAGAAGATCAACCGGCTGGGGAGTATCTCTTCCTAGTGACTATCAAAATCATGGATACAGATCATCAATTTCCGATCATGTCCCAAGATTTTAGAGTGGTGCATGAACTCCCATCTACTATCAACATCATGAAGAAAGCGGGCATACACAAATATTTTGAACTGCTGATCTACAAGCCCGACTTTCAAAGGTGCACACAAGTCATGAACACATTATAGCCAGCACGACATGATCCATTGGTGCCAGATGCTAGAGTTATGGACGGACTAGGTGAATGGGTAGTTATTCAATTCACACATGACTTGATTAAGGAAGCTTTTGGATGGAAAAAAGATGGCAAAATGGTATTGAAAGAGGAAAGCCGCGGAGCAAAGACCAGAACATTGACTGACATCAATCAAGTGGATATTGAAGAAGAAGTCCGACTAGTCCACCAACATTTCTGCTTCCCAAATATGCATCGATACACGGCTCCACAGAAGATAATTGTTGAGCTACTCTCACATGCCATCAAACAAATTGGCAATCAAATTAATATGACTCCTTACATACAAGAAAGGCTATTCGAGGCAAAGAAGCAATGTAACAGTAAGAAGTTCCTCAATGGCAAAGTAGCTCTGACAATATTGATCTACCATGCTTTAGGCATTAGAGAGCATCTACAAGAAATGCCATCATGAACTGCTATGGCTAAATATGCCAAAGTCGCCACCGTCCCCTAAAAGAAAAGAGGAGTCAAGATTGCTGAAGGGGCTGAAACCAGCTCTCAACCCAAAATGAGAGGAACAAAGAGATTAAGGGAGGCAAAACAAGTAGAGGAGGAAGTTCCAGCCAAGAAAGGGGCACACGTACTTCCAAAAACCAGGATGGAAGAGCAAAGGCCTATTACAGAAGAAGATTTAACTAAATCCTTGGAAGATACACACCAATATACAGAGGGGCAAGTCAATTTGCCAGTGAAAGGGCACCATTACCAGCAGGTCCACCAAGAGATGGAAGAAAAAAAGAAGCTCACCAAAGTACACCGTTACAGAGAATTAGGGTTGGATAATTCAAGCTCATCTTCGTATGCACAAGAAGAACCCGACACATCCTTATTGAATGTGGATATTCAAAGTGAATCAAAGGATGATGGACAATGGGAGGAACTTAATGCAGTCGACCACAATGAAGCAGAGGAAGGCATGAAGATGAATGACAACACTGTCCACACCAATCAAGACACTGGGAACATAGAGGGAGACCAAAAAGGTGTACATGTCATCTAGATCAATGAGACTACCAAGATTCAAATCAAAGAGACGACAACTAAAGGAGAGGAATCCCTCAAGAATCCAAAAGAAGAATCAAAAGAAGCGACAGTGGAAGAATCGGAACCCTTTACTCCAATAAGGGTTGTGGCAGAACCCTCCCCCATGGATGTCACCTTTCAAGGGAGTGCCACTAAAGTTATTGACTAGGATGTGCAACGAAAAAAACCAGATATTCAACTACAAATCAGACAACCACACAACGAAACCATCCATGTAGAGCAAGGAAAAGATGTACACACAGGAGAAGCTCCGAGCATACCAAGAACATGGTTGAATGTCAACATCGCTCAGCTCAAGCCCGTAGTGCAAGACATGATCAGAACCACAATGGACACGCAACAGTTAATGCTCGAAGCTAATGAAGATTATGATCAAGCGATGCAAGAAAAGCATGCACAACAAGAAACCGGTAAGCACCTTTCCGCAGAATTAAAGCTGGCAAAAGAACAAATAATGCATAAAGAAAATGAACTTCAAGAAGCCAAAAAGTAGTGCAACAATTTAGAGATAGAAAACGCAAAATTAAAAGAACAACTATAGGAAGTACAACAGAAATATGAGGCTAGGAGACTGAGAAGATGCGGTTGACTGCCAGAAGTAAGATCTTAGAATCACAAATCAAGGTATATATGGAGGAGGTAGAAAACCTAAGGAACCGAAACAAAGAGCTCATGACAGCTCTTCTAAGCGATCAGTCCATAGATGTTCAGGAAAGGCCGGACAAAGACATCAAGGAGCTAGAGGAGAAGATAGCTAAGTATGAAGATCAACTCAAGCAGGAGCAGGCAGTAATTGCTGACTGGGAAAAGAGGTACATGGAGGACACCGTAGCTCTAAGGACTAAATGGAAAAAAGCTGAGAATCGCTATCTTCTGCAATGTAAAGAAGACATTGATCACCTTGATATTGTTGCTCAAGAACTTCTCAAACACAAGAAAGCCAATGCAGAAATCCAGCAAAAAGATGAGATGATTAAACAATTACAAGAGCAGCTAGAGCAGAAGGCAATTGAGGGGACACCAGTAGTTCCAAAAGCCACAGAGGCTACTGAGGAGACTGAGGTACGTCCTCTCTCTCCCCCCTTATATCATTCGCCAATAAGGGAGGAATAGGAGATCCAAATTGAACATAATAATCGGGACATTGCAGAACTGAGCCGACCGGAAAGGGCAATACTGGTGTCCCAGCTTACTGCTGAATTCAAAGATCAGATAATCTAGGTCATGAAGGAAGCCCAGATCGAGAGCAAAAACTTGGATCAAATTTTAAAGCCTTTTAATGTACCATATGGCCTACTAAAAGATCAAACACGGCAGTATATAAAGACAATGACAAAGAAGGATCCGGACACAAACCTCCAATTCAGCAAAGATACATTCACGTATACTCAAGAAGAATTCGAAAAGGATGATCCTATATGGAGGCGAAAAGTTTTGGAAAAGAATCCTACACTGCGGGTACAATGGGAAGCATCACCATATGTGCTTCAGGTAAACCCATCTTTTTGTCCAATACCCCGCAGATGCTCCTGTCGCAATTTTGGAAAGGATAGTGCCAGGGAAGCATAAATAATCAATGGTTGAATTATCCGTTGTTCTAGTCCCCCACATAACTACCTACCGACAGAAGAGTACATGGTAAAAACCATGGAATTTTGGATTGCAAGATATGCAACGATACCTGATTTAGTAGTAAAAATGACAAATAAGATTTTCAGCATGATATTAACAGTAATTAAAGTCTTCCAGCATGCAAAATATACTTTTTTGAACTTCATCAGCATTACACAAGGATCCGAAGCGCTCATTTTTTATCTTTCAACCATTCGGAGCCGCTTAACACTCATGGCCTATTATTCACGACTTATGTTTTTGCCGTCAACATACATGCAGACTTTTGAAGAAGCATTTTTCACTGGCTTCTTCAAAATAGATTCTGAAATTTTTGTAAAAATGACATCAAATCTTAATGCAAGACTGATGGCTTATGAAACCAGCTTTTTTGCGGATCACCAACAAGCACTAGAGGATGGAGTGAAGTCCAGCCAGTGGAAGGAATATGTCATGCCAATTTGTTGAATCAGAGAGAGCAAGCAGCCATACAAACATACTCATGTCACCACAAAAAGCCTGTCGGGGACGACAGAGTTCAGGAGGAGGGATGTGTGGAAGGGGAATCAAGCAAGAAGAGAAGAAGAAGAAGATCAAAGTCCAAAACTGCTCAATAAAGAATGAAGATCAGAAAGCATAAGAACCACCCTCTGCCCAAAGCCCCACAAGGGCATGCATCAGGCAACAACGCCAAACATCCAGGTCCTGAGGATTGGAATTAAAGATCAATCAGAACCAAGACATTTCATGGGAAGGATGGACCAGGGCTAGGATGTATCCATGAAGAAGTGCAAGACAATACTTGGCAGGTAATAATCCTCCCGTTGATAGCGTGCATGGGCAAACAAGAAAAGAGACTCAGAATAATACGACAGGGTCAGATCTGTGAAAATAAAGACAAATCAAAAGACCAAAAGTTAGCAAGAGGTAGAGGCTGAAAAGTTGAAAGGGTGACCAAGAACAGCACATTCTTAGTCACTGGTGGCATGCGTGGCAGTCCAACTGAATATAGCAACCCAAAAATGTGATATAAGGAATACCAAGGGGCAAACAGAAGCAAAGGACATACCTCAGATAAGATAACCAATTGTCTGGCAATCCTTGTTGCCGCTTCGACCACTGGGTGCATGTATTCAGAACTCTTAGAAGAACTACAAACAAGAAGCCAAAGCCTGTCAAGGGACGATAATGACAAAGAGGGGGAGAGTGTTGCAGAGCAAAGAAGCACAAAAGAGGAGCCCCAAAATTTTCAAATTAATGGGCACATTTTTCTTCTTCAAAGTCTTAGGAAATTCCCTCAAGCCATGTAAATGCACTAGAGGAGTTGTTGCCTGCTCGGCACATGAACCTTCAAGGATTTCATTACTTTAAATTGTGATCACAAGATGCACTCCCATGAATACTTTTATTTGAATTCAATGAGTATTTCAATAGGAAAACCTGCATGTCTCCAATAACTCCCACCGTCTTATTAAGCAGAGTCTGTCATGATAGCGTCCTCATCAAATTTCATAATAGTCTCCACTGACTTTGGGTGTCCAACAAAGCGATCGCTGCAATCTTTGGAATAATGTGACCTTTGAAATAAGGCCAGGAGTACAGAGCAGTAACCCCTTCTTGTGATCCCCATATTACTTTACGACCACCTTCCACAAGTGCAACTGACAGTAGTTCATCTTCAGAAAACTCAGAATGAGCATCCATCTTACTGCTACGTAGATTGCACAAAGACTGTGTCCCTTCACCACTCACTCCAGCAGTTGGAGAACACTTGGAACAAAGTCCAGACCCGATATACAGGTCTTACGAGGGCTAAACTACTGCAGCATCTGTTTTTGTGAAGAGAGATGGTGGATGCAATCCAAAGATGAGTAGATACTGCTACAACCAGCTTCACACCAGCCAACTGAGACTTCAGAGTTGATTAGTAGACCCTTTGAGCTTCCTTAATCCACCAAAATATCAGCCAACTACTTTGGAACATGTATCCCAAAAGTTTAAGTGAAGACAGACAAGTTGCGAAATGACTAGCTCCCAAAACTTGTTATTTTTGGACATACACCTGCTAGAAACAATGAACAGTGCTCTCAACTTGGAAGGAATTAGAAAAATTCCTTTTGGGCATAGCAAATAGACTTAGCAAGCTTGCCATTCCAAGTTAAAACACTTCAAATGATGGACTGAGCACTGAGAAAAACTTTTAAGAAAATATGGAACCTGCCCACCATTCTCGGGGCTCTGCAGAGATAGACCAGTGAGCAGTAAACTGCAGATATCTTCAAAACTATTAATCCAATGACCATGAAAATTTATAGGAAAAAACTAGACAGTAAGAGCTATCCAACGCATGTTAAAACACGGGAAAAGAATGAGTATAACTCGAGATATGATCTTTTGAAGGTACTGCTCTAAGTGAGTATAGTAGAGAACAAAACAGAGGAGTAGATGATAATAAATGTATAGATTCACATGTGATTACAACCACATTGGCAATGAATCTTTGCACAATGGGAGTAGAATGATAGATCTATGGAGTAACCTCTTCAATCTCTACAAAATGACATGAATTGGTCACATACAAGGCTTGCTAATCGCCTCTTCCTTTTTGCTTTTTTTATAGCTATTCTTGGAGGGAGTTTTGAATTCGAATTCGAATGGCTCCACCTAAAAGTGATCCCCAAAGTTAAGAGATATTCCCTCAGCTCAAAAATTTGTGATTTAGGTAGGTAGAGCCACGAAATTGATTTTACATCATGGATGAGGTAAGCCATCCTTTTCCTTTTTCTTTTTTTCAATTACAAGAGATAAAAATGAACTCTTTTACAAGAGGTGTTCACATGACTACACATGTGACTCACAAATGATCATAATATCAAGCATATCAAGCATGTAGGCTTGGGTAAAATGCACCAACAGCTCCCCCTCAAGCCTAACATGCTTGGCCTCCAAATAAGTCTTCAATTGTCCTTGATTTCCTGCAAACCAATCATCAACTTGAATCTACTTAACTTTGTACCATCAAGAGCTTTAGTCAACATGTCTGCACATTGCATATCTGTAGAGACATCGGATAGTTGAATATCCTTGCTCATTAGCTTCTCCCTTAAATAATGGTAGTGGACTTCAATATGCTTGGTTCTAGCATGGTATACCGGATTAGCTGCTAGATGTAGTGAGCTTGTGTTGTCACCAAAAATATGAGGTGTTGAAGAATGAAGTCCAAGATCTGTGTACAAAGACTTTAACCACATGATTTCTTGAGTTGCATTAGCCAAACCTCTATATTCGGCTTCGGTAGAAGATAATGCCACAGTTGGTTGCTTCTTTGATGACCAAGAATTGATTTTTGAGCCTGCAAATGATATATACCCGGATGTGCTTCTTCTATCATCTCTAGATCCAGCCCAATCTGCATCTGAGTAGACCTTTAGCTCAATATCTGAAGTATATGAATAGAACAAACCTTCATTCATGGTCCCCTTTAGGTACTTGAGGACTCTCTTGGCCGCTTCCATATGTGGTCTTCTCGGCTTATGCATAAACTGACTCAATATGCTAACACTATAGCATATGGCCACCCTTGTGAGAGTTGCATAATTCAAACTTCCAACCAAGCTTTGATAGCTTGTGATGTCTTCAATTGGCTCTCCTTCGTAAGCACTAAGCTTATGATTTTGCTCCATAGGTGTACCTGCACACTTGGTATTTTCCATCTTGAACTTGACGAGCATGTCATGGACATACTTCCTTTGTGTGATGTATATACTAAATCTATGTAGATCAACTCCAATCCAAGAAAATAAGTGAGTGGTCCGAGGTCACTTATTTTGAACTCCTCCTTCATTTGACTCTTTACCTGTTTGATTCCTTCAAGATCATTGCCTGTGATAATAATATCATCAACATACACACATAAATAGATCACTTCAGATCCATTCCTCTTTATGAACAAAGAGGTATCCGCCTTGCTAGCTTTGAATCCTTGGTCCTGCAAATAAGTCACTAATCTAAAATTCCAAGCTCTTGGAGCTTGCTTCAATCCATACAAAGCTTTCTTTAGTTTTCATACATAGTTAGGATGATGTGCATCCTCATATCCAGGAGGTTGTGCCATATACACTTCCTTAGAAATCCATCCATTCAAGAAAGCATTCTTTACATCAAGTTGATAGAGATTCCAATTTCTAGATGCAGCAAGACTTATGAGAACCCTAATTGTAGGCATTTTTGCAACAGGAGAGAAAGTCTCCTCATAATCAATACCATGGGTTTGAGCAAACCCTTTAGCAACTAACCTTGCTTTGTGTCTATTTATACTTCCATCTGGATTCCTCTTGATTTTGTACATCCATCGAGATCCAATTACCTTCATAGATGGCTTGTTAGGTACAAGCTCCCAAGTGTCATTCTCCTTCAAGGATTTCATTTCTTCATCCATTGCATCTCTCCAAGCTTTCTTGCTTTGTGCTTCTTCAAATGTGGTAGGTTCTTCATTGGTTGAATCCTTTGCAATGTAGATTGAGTGCTTGGTGACCAAAGAAGTATCATAACCAAACCTCTCTGGTTTCTTCTTCTCCCTTGAAGACCTTCTAAGTGGTTGATGTGAGCTCTCGGGTCCATATGTAGCATCCTGCATCTTTGCTTTACCTTTGTTCTTCCATAGCTTTAGTCTTTCCAAGTCTTCTAGGTCAATCTCGGAATCACTTTCTTCAATCTGCTTTGGCTCCTTTGGTTGAAGTGATGGAAAATCTTCATCCAAGTCATATGGCAGCTTCACTTTCCTGTCATCATGAAACCATGATTTGTTTTCATCAAAAATTACATCTCTATTCACAGAAAATCCTTTATTGGTTGGATTGTACAATCTATATCCTTTTTGGTTTTGATCATAACCAATGAATACACACTTCTCTGCCTTGCTTCTTGGTTCAAAACCTGTTGGTTCATTAGACACCCCCCAACTAAATGCTCAAGCACCATTTACTTCTTTGGCCTTTGTATCATCCTCTCTTCTGTGGTTCCATCGCAAGCTGTGTCGCATTGTGGGGCACCAGGCGAGCCCACAGCAATCCTCATTAGGATGTACTGAGCTTGCATCCCCAGCAGGATCGCCAAATGTTGCCTGCTCGGCACATGCACCTTCAAGGATTTCATTACTTTAAGTTGTGATCACAAGATGCACTCCCATGAATACTTTTATTTGAATTCAATGAGTATTTCAATAGGAAAACCTGCATGTCTCCAATAACTCCCACCGTCTTATTAAGCAGAGTCTATCATGATAGCGCCCTCATCAAATTTCATAATAGTCTCCTCTGACTTTGGGTGTCCAACAAAGCGATCGCTGCAATCTTTGGAATAATGAGACCTTTGAAATAAGGCTAGGGATACAGAGCAGTAACCCCTTCTTGTGATCCCCATATTACTTTACGACCACCTTCCACAAGTGCAACTGACAGCAAATCATCTTCAGAAAACTCAGAATGAGCATCCATCTTACTGCTACATAGATTGCACAAACACTGTGTCCCTTCACCACTCACTCCAGCAGTTGGAGAACACTTGGAACAGAGTCCAGACCCAATATACAAGCCTCACGAGGGCTAAACTATTGCAGCATCTATTTTTTCATGTGCCCCAAACTTTAATGGTTCCATCATCATCTCCAGAAGCGATTGTTCACGGAGATGGTTTATAGTAGCATTGGGAGCATTACTGAGGCAAGAAATGCTTTGCCCAATCTCCACAATGGTTGCAAGAATGGAACAGTCCAGCGAAGCGTCCAATATGTATCACCCAATTTGCCGAATCCCAAAGCTCTCCATGACTCTGCATGTGCATCGTCATTCTAAAGACCCTCTGCATGTGCATCGTCATTCTAAATACCCTCTGCATGTGAAAGCTCTTCGTCAAATTTTAATAGCTGAACACATTCGTAATAAGTCGAGAGGCTACAAAAGGCAAAGATGGATGAAATGCAAGGTCAAACAGCTACACCACCAAAGTGACATCCATGTCCTACTGAGCAATGGCCTTGCATATCGTTGTCCTGTTATGATGTCCCCCATGTGACTACATCGTGACAAGTTGAAGGAGTAAACTCAGCACCTGCTTCGTCTGGGCCACCGCATGTTAAATACAACTTTATCATCATGCCAGTTAACAGTAGACATAATCAATACCAAGTTCAGCGATGCGTGTGTGAATCGATCCTCTTTGTTTTGCAGATTCCATAGAACAACACAACTTCAAAATGGGTGAATATACAAATTTGGGTAGTTCTATACCCCCCTCCTGCCACGTTTTCTCATAAAGTTGGGAAATGTCATCTAATTTTCCCAGCTTGTAGCACGCCAATATGATGGCAGTCTAGGTGCAAACTGTTGGCTCAAGTACCTTTGAGAACATTATGCATGCATCATGCAACTGTCCACACATGCAAAGCAACTGGAGGATATGGTCTTCAAAAAGGAAAACAAATCAATCCCTCTTGAAGCCACAAAAAGATGCAATTTTCTGTTGGTAGCCAAAACAACAGTTGTATCAGAAGCACTACCCACGTAATTGTGTCTGGTTTTTGCATACGGATGATTATCACATCCATGCATTTTGTGATTCTCAACAGCTCTGCAAATGAAGAAAGGAAGGTTCTGAGATGAACCGAATTAGAGGAGGCTCTCACCAGCAACACCTAATCCCATCCTTGAGGGTAGATGCCACCCTTCTTTTTTGTTCAGAGCACGTTCGTGACTCTTCAGCGCTGGCTTCCCCTCCTTCCGCAAGATGGATGACAAATATGCAAACGGATGTTGATTCATGCCATACTAATACGACACAAGGGGATGAGCGTTTCACTAGAGAGACCTGCCCCTCTCCCCTTCTTCACCTCTCGCCATAGCTCACAGAGTGAGCTACAGAGAGAGGGAAGGGAGACGAGGGAGACTCCACAAATCAGACACCTAGAATGAAGCTCAACGTTTTCCGGGGTACCTTGCCAAGATGCATGTCAGGCATAAATACCCTTCATGCACTCTTGGCAACCCCCCATTTTCTCATTAACTTAAAACATTTTACATATTTTACATGTGCTTCACATGGAAAAGTCAAGAAGCACATGCAAAATAAGGCTTGCAAACTATGGGTCAAAGGAAATCCAAATTTTACATCAGTGGCCAAGGGTCCTTGATAGTGGAAATACCAGGGAGTCTTACATCCATACGAGAGGGTAAAATACAATGTCAAAATCCATCATCAAAGTGGGGAATATGTTGTCAAAATAAGATCAAATGAAGGGGTAATCACAATATTCATCTTTACCAGAATAGCATTCTGTCTGCAAGTTTAGAGGTTAACAGGAGTCCTCTAGTTGCATAATCCCAACTTGTTGTAAAATATTCCTTGTAAATTAGTAGAAAATTCACTTTTAAATAATGAAGTGTCGGTCTCTTGTGTGAAAGGACCAAACTTAGGGCACATGTATATAAGTCACTTTGTGACTCTTTGTAGGGACGTTTTGCCATTGTGAAGAAGCAGAGCTCCTGATTTTCGAATTTGCCTCTTTCTTGCAGATTTTCATCTTCTCTATGATCTTCTATGTGTGTGTAATGCTTGGAATGTGTGTGTAGGACTGTTGTCTACCCCTCCCCACTATTTTTGAGCTACTGTAGTGTGTGTGTGTGTGAGCTTGTAGGAGTTGTGGCATGAGTGTGGGTGTTTCCCGCCATTCACTATTTTGGCCATAACTTGAAGCACGGTTGTCAGAATTGAGTGATAGATCCAATAGATGCGTCTCGTTGAGAGCTTCAAAATGAGTCCGCTATTGACTATATTTGGAGTTCGGAGCTAGGAGAAATCCTCGATTTACTGAAAACTATTGTAAGTGGTATCTCGACAGACATTTCCAGTATTTCAGTGAGTTTGAGAGGAAGATTAGTCTTTTCTCATACATATGAGCTGAACCACTTCATTTCCCATCACGTGAGCACATGTCCTCATACACTTGGTTAGGTCGTTTGATCAGATTGACAAATAAGTGTGTGTCAATCTCCCACTATACGCACTTGTGTGGCAAATGAGGTTTAGTCTCATTGGCACAAGTCCTTAAGTCTTCCTGACTTAGGTACACAACCTCTTTGATATCCTCTACCTCTCTGGTTCTTGAAGTCCCTGAAACACTCATCTGTAGTATGCTTTGATAAACCACAAATATTGCATGGTGAGGAGTTATAAGGTCTCCCCCTACCTTGCTTACCTCCTCTTCCCCTTCCTCTTGATGATCTACCTCTCCCTGCATAGTTGACTTGGGAGGTAGTTCCCTCATCTTCCATTTTCTTGTTCTTTCCTTTCTCTTTAGGCTTATTCTTATCAGTGTATAAGGCAGAAGAGCTATTACCTCTTGATGAGTCTCCATTCTTGTTTAGCTTGGCTTCATGGGTGAATAGTTGCCCCATGAGTGTGGTAAGATCTAGAATCTGTATGTCCATGTACAAGTCCATGGCAGTTGTGAAGCTTTCCCATTTG
>CM035412.1:177977556-177990056 GCA_020310875.1 Ceratopteris richardii
AAGCAAGCCCCTTGCTTAAGCAACCCCCTTGCTTGCTTGTTTGTTTTCTTTTAGTAGGCATATCTATGTGTGTGTGCAGGCAGTGTTGCAACTCTCTACCCCTGAGTTGCTAGCATTGGTTCTCCCTCATATGGTATCCATTTGATGTAATTCTTGTCTCATTGGATAGCTATAAGAGTCTATTTTATGCTTACCAATTCTCTGGAGCATTCTCGGAGTAAGCTGGGAGCAACATTCATTTTAGTGAAGTTGTGTGATTGATATCTCTCTCTTTGTGTAGGCTCTGTTGGAAATATTTTGCTCTCTGTTGTAAGGGCTGGTTCTCCTTCTCTATGTATCCATTTGCTATGATTTTGGTGTCATTGGGTAGCTATTAGAGTTCTCTAAAGTTGACTCAAGGTTGAGGATCATTCTCTGTATAATCTCTGAGAAATGTTTGCTGGAGTGAAGTGAGGTCTCTACTTGACTAGCAGTTGTGAGCATTCAACTAGCTCATGTTGTAGACATTGTTTCTCTTTGTGTAAGCATCCATTTCAAGTGAAATTTGTTTTGTTGGAAAGCCCTTGGTGTCTACTACAGGTCTACAAAAGCTCACTGGAGTTCTCTGCATAAGCTCTGAGTAAGAGCATTTTTGGTGTGCAGAGGTCAAAGAAGGATACCTGTGGAGGTCATTCGCGCTTCATCGTTGCTTAGGGGTTGAGATACTTCCCCCATCACTGGTATCAGAGCATTTGGGCATCTTGGAGGTATCACATACAAGCAAGAAGACCTCTTGGAGTTGGTGGTTGAAGAGTTGCATCAACAAAATCTTCTTGGAGGTAGCTCACATCAAGGGGGAGCTATTCTACTCAAATTTGCAAGAGCACAAGGTGTCCATCTAAGGAAAGCTTTGGATTGAGGTAGGCTCAGAGCCTCATTTTCATTTTACACACATTGGAGCATTAGCCAAGGGCTAGGTCAAGTATCAAAGACTAGATATGGGAGACTTCAACACTCAAATTGAAAAGCTAGACAAAGGTAACTATCAACCATGGAGATTTAGGGTCTCCAACTATCTTATGGGCAAGGGCCTTTGGGGGTTGATTAGTGGAAGTGAACCAAGACCTAGGTTGGATGAGAATCCAACCAATGACCAGAGAAGGGCCTTTAGGGAATGGAATGAAAGAGACAAGAGGGTTATCTTTATTCTTTCCCAACACATTAGCAATAGCATGATCGGCCATATCCAAGACCTCGATTCAAGCATGAAGGTATGGGAGACACTTGAAAGGCTTTATTCAACAAGCACTAAAGCAAGGAAGATCCAACTCAAGAATGAGCTCAACAACCTTAGGAAGAGCTCAGGGAGTAGCATAAATGACTACATACTTAAGGTCAAGGAGTTATCAGATGCATTGGGATCCATTGGAAGCCACGTAGACGATGACGATCTTGTGGCTTATACTCTCAATGGTTTGAGAGATGATGAGAAGTGGAAACCCTTTACCACTTCAGTTTATGTAAGGGATAATCTTCCCGATTTTGAGCAATTGGTTGCTCTCATGGTCACCGAAGAAATGAACATAGGTGGAAGTTCAACTAAAAGCAAAGATGCACAAGTTTTCTATGCAGGTAATCAAAGGGGCAAAGGAAGAAAAGGACAAGGAAGGGGCAAAGGAAGGTTTGGAGGAAGGCAAGGCCACTCAAGAAATCAAGGACATGACCAAGGCACCTCATCACAAAGAGGGAGAGGAAGATCAAGAGGAAGAGGAGGACGACATCAACAAAACAGGAATCAAGATGGCGAAGGATGTTACATATGTGGCAAGTTTGGCCACTATGCTAGAGATTGCTACCAAGGAGGAAACCAAAGGAACTATAATCAAGGTTCTTCATACAAAGGCCAAGGTAATTATGCTTCTACAAGTTCAGAAAATGACAATCTCTTGATGATGCACATGAATGGGAATTCAAGCAAAGTAGATAACACTTGGTATATTGATAGTGGATGTAGCAACCATATGAGTTGCAATGCTTCTTGGTTTACTAATCTACATGTTCCCAAAGGTAAAGGACATGTAGAAACAGGTGATGATACAGCCCATGAGATCTCCCATGTTGGAGATGTAGCTTTGGATGACAAGGAGGAAGGAAGATGTCTCAAGGATGTCTTGCATGTACCTACCATCACAAAGAACTTGGTGTCCGTTGGGCAAATGGTTGAAAGAGGCTATCAAGTAAGGTTCAACAAAGGTGGATGCTTTGTGGAGAACCCTAAGCAAGGTTACAAGGTCATAGCAAGAGGAAAGAAGCAAGGGAGACTCTTCACTTTGGAGGTAAATTCTCATTCTACTCAACATGTCTACTTCACATATGGAAACAAGAGGATTTCGGAGTTGGACTTGTGGCACAAGAGGATAGGTCACATCAACATACAAAGAATGAAGGAAATGCAATTCAAGAGGCTGGTTGAAGGTCTTCCCAACTTCCAAGGACAAGGTATGAAGCATTTATGTGAATCTTGTCAACTAGGGAAGCAAGCGAGACTTCCATTCAAGAAGAGTGGCTACATAAGCCAACATCCATTGGAGTTGATACATACAGATGTGTGGGGGCCAACGAAAGAGCAATCCATTGGAGGTAACAAGTACTTTGTCACTTTTATAGATGATTGCACAAGGATGGTTTGGGTTTATTTCATCAAAAACAAATCAGATGTGTTTACATGTTTCAAAGCATTCAAGGCAATGGTAGAGAAGGAAACAGGTACATATATCAAGAAGCTAAGGTCCGATGAGGGGGAGAATATTTCTCAAATCAGTTTTCTGATTTTTTAATGGATCAAGGCATCAAGAGGCAAGTAATATGCAGGTACACACCCCAACAAAATGGAGTAGCAGAGAGAAAGAATAGATACATTGCCGAGATCGCTAGAGCAATGCTTAATGAGATGAATGTACCTAACATGTTTTGGAGTGATGCAGCAAATACCGCCGTGTATCTAATGAATAGGGCTCCTACCTCAGGGATCCATGGCTTGACACCATATCAAGCCTATTATGGTAAGAAACCTGATCTTTCCCACTTGAAGATATTTGGATGTACTTGTTATGTACATGTGCCAAGTGAATTGAGGCACAAGCTACAACCAAAGGCAGAAAAGTGTGTGTTTCTAGGATATTCAAATGATCATAAAGGTTACAGGTGCTTCAACCCAAACACAAAGGACTTGAGGATATCAAGGGATGTAGCATTTGATGAGCTACTCCCTTGGTATAAGAAGTATGATTGTATGCAGGACTATGAAGAAGAAAAGCATGGACATGATGAAGAACAAATCGACCTAGAGCTAAGCGGCCCAAGGTGTTCCATCAATGAAGATAGTTCAAGCATGAACTCACCATGGAGGGGGAGATCTTCATCAAGCTATGAAGCACAATCAATCAACAAAGGCAAAGCAACATTGGTGGAGTTGGATGAAGAAGGTATTGAAGTTGAAGATGATGAAGGACACATGATGGAGAAAGAAGCCACGTCAAAGAAAGAGATCAAGTTCCCAAGGCAAAGGAGGTTTATTCCTCCAAAATGTGAAGAAAGGAAGTCTTCTAGAGTTAAGTATCCAACTCAAAGGTTTACTTATGATTCATACATGGCAACACATTATGCATATATGAACAAAGTAGTAGAAGATCATGAGCCCGATTGCTATGAAGATGCAAGCAGGTACACCGAATGGAAAGAGGCAATGCAAGAAGAGATCGACGCACTTGAGGAAAATCAAACATGGACTCTAGTGCCCAAGAAGGAGAACATGAAGGTAATAGGTAATAAGTGGGTGTATAAAGTAAAGAGGAATTCATATGGATCTATTTCTAGGTTCAAAGCAAGATTGGTGGCCAAGGGTTTTGCACAAACCTATGGAGTGGACTTTGAAGAGACATTCAGCCTTGTGGCAAAGATGAGCACCATTAGGACACTCATTGCAATGGCTGCTAGCAAAGGATGGAAGCTCTTCCAATTGGATATCAAGAATGCCTTTCTCAATGGAGACTTGGAAGAAGAGGTATACATGGAGCAACCACTAGGTTTTGTTCATAAAGAGTTTCCACATCATGTTTGTAGGTTGAAGAAGGCACTTTATGGCCTAAAGCAAGCTCCAAGGGCTTGGAACCAAAGATTGGTGGACTATTTGATCAAATTTGGTTACAATCAATGCAAGGCGGATCCATCTCTCTTCATCAAACAAAGAGGAGAACTTGTGGTCTACATGTGTGTGTATGTAGATGATCTTATCATTACAGGTAATGATACAAAGGGCATTGAGGAGATCAAGGCAAAGCTTGGAAAGGAGTTTAGGATCTCTGATCTTGGAGATCTTAGGTATTTTCTTGGCATTGAAGTTGTATACAAAGAAGAAGGTATTATGCTCATACAAAGGAAGTATATTCTAGACCTACTTGAGAGGTTTGGGATGCTACATTGCAAGCCTATTTCAAATCCCATGGAAGTTAATGTAAAGCTAAGCTCCATTGATGGAGAGCCATTAGAGGATGTAACTTTGTATCGATCTATTGTAGGCTCTTTCAATTATGCCACAATAACCAGGCCCGACATAGCATATGGAGTTGGAGTGTTATCACAATTTATGCATAGTCCAAGGACTACACACTTGCAAGCTGCAAGAAGAATGTTGCGATATCTCAAAGCCACTATAAATGAAGGATTGTTCTACTCATTTGATGATGATATGCAGGTCAAAGCTTATTCCGATGCCGATTGGGCCGGTTCGAAGGAAGATAGAAGGAGTACAAGTGGTTACCTAGTCATGCTAGGTAGCAAGATCATCTCATGGATTTCAAAGAAGCAACCCACGGTGGCATTATCTTCCACCGAGGCTGAGTATAGAGCTTTGGCTCAAGTCACATGTGAGCTAATGTGGATTAAGAAGTTATTTATGGAGCTTAATTTGCAGGTTGACACATATCCAATTTTTTGTGACAACATGAGTAGCATTCATCTAGCATCGAACCCTGTCTATCATGCTAGAACCAAGCATATTGAAGTGCACTATCACTTCATAAGGGAAAAGGTGATATCCAAGGAAGTTTCAGTACATCATATTGGTACCAAGGACCAAGTTGCGGACATGTTTACAAAGGCTTTGGATGGGATGAAGATTTCAAAATTCAAGCAATGCATCAACATGAAGGAGCTTGGATGAGGATGAAGAATTGAAGCTTGAGGGGGAGTGTTAAAAGTCAAGCTTCAAGCTAAAAATTCGTGGGGAATATTTTATGGACATGTGGAGCAATCAAAGGAATCCAAAAGCCACGAGATTCCATCAAGAAAAGTCACTCAACCACTCCCCAAGTCATCTCAACTAATTCCTCCAAGTTAGGAGGCTGATTTGGAAAGGTAGTTCCTAGATTTTAGGGGCACACCTCTCACTATATAAGGAGCATGTATCCCGACTTCTTTTGGGCCATCTTCTTGGAGTTTTAGCTCATGTAAAGTGAGCACTAAGTGCTGGAGTTGTGATAAGCAAGCCCCTTGCTTAAGCAATCCCCTTGCTTGCTTGTTTGTTTTCTTTTAGTAGGCATATCTATGTGTGTGCGCAGGCAGTGTTGCAACTCTCTACCCCTGAGTTGTTAGCATTGGTTCTCCCTCATATGGTATCCATTTGATGTAATTCTTGTCTCATTGGATAGCTATAAGAGTCTATTTTATGCTTACCAATTCTCTGGAGCATTCTCTGAGTAAGCTGGGAGCAACATTCATTTTAGTGAAGTTGTGTGATTGATATCTCTCTCTTTGTGTAGGCTCTGTTGGAAATATTTTGCTCTCTGTTGTAAGGGCTGGTTCTCCTTCTCTATGTATCCATTTGCTATGATTTTGGTGTCATTGGGTAGCTATTAGAGTTCTCTAAAGTTGACTCAAGTTTGAGATTCATTCTCTGTATAATCTCTGAGAAATGTTTGCTGGAGTGAAGTGAGGTCTCTGCTTGACTAGCAGTTGTGAGCATTCAACTAGCTCATGTTGTAGACATTGTTTCTCTTTGTGTAAGCATCCATTTCAAGTGAAATTTGTTTTTTTGGAAAGCCCTTGGTGTCTACTACAGGTCTACAAAAGCTCACTGGAGTTCTCTGCATAAGCTCTGAGTAAGAGCATTTTTGGTGTGCAGAGGTCAAAGAAGGATACCTGTGGAGGTCATTCGCGCTTCATCGTTGCTTAGGGGTTGAGATACTTCCCCCATCATATGTGTATGTGTATGTGTATGTGTATGTGTATGTGTATGTGTATGTGTATGTGTATGTGTATGTGTATGTGTATGTGTATGTGTATGTGTATGTGTATGTGTATGTGTATGTGTATGTGTATGTGTATGTGTATGTGTATGTGTATGTGTATGTGTATGTGTATGTGTATGTGTATGTGTATGTGTATGTGTATGTGTATGTGTATGTGTATGTGTATGTGTATGTGTATGTGTATGTGTATGTGTATGTGTATGTGTATGTGTATGTGTATGTGTATGTGTATGTGTATGTGTATGTGTATGTGTATGTGTATGTGTATGTGTATGTGTATGTGTATGTGTATGTGTACGTGTACGTGTACGTGTACGTGTACGTGTACGTGTACGTGTACGTGTACGTGTACGTGTACGTGCACGTGCATGTGTATGTGTATGTGTATGTGTATGTGTATGTGTATGTGTGTATGTGTGTATGTGTGTATGTGTATGTGTGTATGTGTGTATGTGTGTGTGTATGTGTATGTGTATGTGTATGTGTATGTGTATGTGTATGTGTATGTGTATGTGTATGTGTATGTGTATGTGTATGTGTATGTGTATGTGTATGTGTATGTGTATGTGTATGTGTATGTGTATGTGTATGTGTATGTGTATGTGTATGTGTATGTGTATGTGTATGTGTATGTGTATGTGTATGTGTATGTGTATGTGTATGTGTATGTGTATGTGTATGTGTATGTGTATGTGTATGTGTATGTGTATGTGTATGTGTATGTGTATGTGTATGTGTATGTGTATGTGTATGTGTATGTGTATGTGTATGTGTATGTGTATGTGTATGTGTATGTGTATGTGTATGTGTATGTGTATGTGTATGTGTATGTGTATGTGTATGTGTATGTGTATGTGTATGTGTATGTGTATGTGTATGTGTATGTGTATGTGTATGTGTATGTGTATGTGTATGTGTATGTGTATGTGTATGTGTATTTGTATGTGTATGTGTATGTGTATGTGTATTTGTATGTGTATGTGTCCATCCCTCCCCTTTTTGGAAGCTTGAGTGCAAGGTGTGCACAAGTGCAAGCTTGGAGAAGGTGGAGGTCTGGTGCAAAGAAGGCCGGCAGCAAAAAGAACCTTGGCTATTTTGTACTTTGTGATTGTGAACTTTGTGGGATTTTGCACAGAAAGCATTGGATTGTATTTTGCATCACCATTGTATTTTCCTTCTTATAATCAATCGATAGAGGCTTCCAGTGATTGTTTCTTTCTTCTTATCTTTCCCTTTTCTCCTACAAACACTCAAATCCCTTTCTACACAAGAATCCCCCAACAAAATTTGGCACGCCCGGTGGGACTCAAAGGAGATTTGAGCATAGGAGAAGCCAAGTGCAAAGTGTAGAAGAGTTCAAGTGTTGACACTGCTACAGTACTACTTATTGGGGTAAGAGGTAAATCTTCTTATTATTTCTCTTAGCTTAAGAGGATTATGAACAGCTCATGACCGCAACCCAGTCCCAAACATTGAGGGTTACTTGCAAAGCAACAAGAAGGAAGGTTGTTAGAGGATGCTCCAGTCCACCATCGTCGACATCATCAGTCAAGAATATGGGAGCCCAAGTAGATTTGGAAACTTTACTTTCTAGATTGAATATAAAATTTCCTTCTTTCAAAGGCTTAGCTGAGGAATATCCGGACGAGCATATTAGGAGGTTCTTAGCATTATGCAAAACAAGAGGTTTGATGGGAAGAGAGGATGCCTTTTTTATACTCTTTTCTGCCACATTAGAAGGTTTAGTAGATAAATGGTTCAACCAATTTACTGACAACCATTTCATCACTTGGGATTTAATGAAAGATGCATTCAAAACTCAATTCCAACATGGGAATACTACAGAGATAATCATAGAGGAATTAGAAAACTTGAGACTAGGTCCAAGTGAAACGTTTCCAGAGTTTGTAACTAGGGCCAAGGCACTAATGGCTAAGTTGCCAATTCCTCCACATGATTTCTTTATTAAGAAATGGTTAGCTAAACCACTTCCAGTGACCACACAATGTAAAATCAAGGAATTAGTGTTACCAAGAGCCTCCATAGAGGAGTTCGTTTATACAGCTACACGACTCGAACAAATAAGATAACAATATGGAGCAAGTTCTTCATAGCTACCTTATTCTATAGAAATTGAACATCCAGTGGTTCAACTAAGGAAAGAGCTGGAGAACTTAGAAAGAAGTAAACCTTAAAAGGAAGAAGAAAATGTAGTAAGCTTGTTGCGGTGAGAAATTGAGGCCCTCAAACTACAAAAGGAAGAGGAAGCCCAAGCAGAGGAAATAGCTCAACTTCGACAGGAATTACAAGAATTAAGGGGAGGTGGCATCAAAAATGGGCTATGGTGTACCATGTGCAGCAAACAAGGTATTCTTAAATGTATCATGTCAGTTATGTAGGAAAACTTGGCATGAGGCTCAAGACTGTCAGTCAAGAGGAATGCCTGCAACAACATATTGGACAAGGAGGAGCCCTACCACCAGCTAATGTGATGGCGGCGGCACCTAATCAAGGTAACAATTACAACCCTAGACATAGGGATAACTTTGGAAATGGGCCAAGGAGGCCAATTATTTGCTTTCGATGTGGAGAATGTGGGCATTACCAAAGTAGGTGCACTCTACCGGAAAATGCCCCTCCTTGCAAGAGCTGCCCAGAGGTTAGAGAGCACTATACTAATTGTTGTCCTAAGAACCAAGAGTCCTCATCTGGGCCCCACATTCAAATCATTTCTGTGCACAAAGAAGAAATGGTAGATCAAGTCAATGGGCCATTACCATCAAGCAGGGTGGTGCAGTTAGAAGAAATTGAATCTTCTACAGTGCAGACAAGAACCAAGGGGAAGGCTCAAGTGGAAATAGGTCAAGAATCAAGGATTAATGGATTGAACAAAGACAAAGAGACATATGAAGACAAAGCCACCACATGTGCAGATACAAGGCAAAAAGGAAATCTCATAGGTACCAGTCATGCCATTGGACATGCATTCAACAGGGCTCATGAGGAGTTGATAAGTCAATTGAAGCCCATGCTCTTAAGGAATCAGAAGCTTCAAGAGTACTCAAGTCCATGAAAAAGGAGGTCAGTATTTTTTATTTAATAAAGATGCTTGTAGATAATTGATCAGGCTTCCACAACAAGTTTAGTGGCAAAGACTACTATTATGCATAAAGATAAAATTGTAGGGGAAGCATCCCTCACAGATTATAAGAGCCCTTGGTTAACAGTCTTTATCAAAGGTCATGAGTTTCAAGGAGTTATTGTGGATGGTGGTTCTGACATTAACTTGATGCATGAACATACCATGAAAAGATTGGACTACACCCTTCAAGACCTGCCAACTTCACTGCAACACTGGCAGATCAAAGCATAGTAAGGCCTATGGGAGTGGTTCCTAGAGTCCCAGTCGAGATACAAGGTACCATCTTTAACTTGGACTTTGTTGTTCTAAGGCTGCCATAGGTAGAAGGAAGTTTCCCCTTGTTGATTGGGCGATCGTGGTTAAGGCATGCCAATGTGCTGCATGATTGGGGTAAGGACACAATGTGGGTAAAGCAAGAGGGAAAAGAGTTGCCACATATATTTTTAGAAGATGGACCAAACAATCAAAGACATACCAGCATGATGCAAACAATTGGTATTTGTATGGAAGAAGAATTGTTGGACAAACTAGAAGCAGATCTATTTGAAGAAGCAAATTTATATGAAGAAGAAAACATGTTGGCTTGGCTCCATGCAGAAGACCCATCTTCCTGGTATGGAATTTTTCCAAACACAAGTAGAGAGGAAGCATATGAAGAAAAAGAGGACATTATTTAGGTTACTGTATCGAGTGAGACAATCTCAGTCAAAGGCCATAGAAGAGAGAAGAAAAGAAAAGCCCTTAAGTGCGGTAGTGACGAAGCTACTTCAAATCCTATATCAAGGGCTAGTTTGTTATGGATACTGGTATGGATATCATTTGTTATGCCAATTTTTATGATAGTAAGTGCAGGGATTTACAAGAATGTGGAAGGAGTACCTGCAAGTCTTTGGAAATAGAGGGTTCGATTGGATGAAGAAGCTGGAATAGTAATAATGAAATTTTGCAGATTAAGTTATAAAGTAGCTGAAACAAAGATACAAAACATGTAGTATGGAGGAGATAATATTCTAATGAAGGATTTAGGGTACCCCTATCAGATGGTCAGTATGCCCAAAAAGAAGACAAAACAAATGAAGTGCAGTACAATTGGAGATTATGGAGGAGTTTCTCTTAGTCATCATATCAAGGCTCAAGGCCTATCAACAACACAACTAAAGATTTATGGATCACCTAGAACTCTCAAAATTTATCCAGGTTGTACGTAGCCTTCTCATTTAATTTTGCTTAAGTTTTACTAGTTTTTATCCATTTTCATGCTTCTTCCTTGAGTTTTTAGCAAATTTAGCAACCCTTTCATATCCCTTTACATAAGCACAATTTTGGGAATTTTTTTGGGAATTTTTCAAGCATTTTTAGAATTTATTCTAGCACTTTCTCATCTTTTTCAATGCCTTTTTCTTAATTAAATGGACATATAAAGGAAGCTCTCTGTGGTTTTGAGTGGGAAATTTGCCTAAAAATGCTGGGAAATTTTTGTGGGAACTTTTCCTGATTTTTTTGCATTCTTTTTACCTTTTATATTTTTTTAGCATTTTTCTTTTTATTTTTAGGATATTTTTACACAAAAAAGGCCCCATAGAGGTTAAATTTATTTTTTTCAAAAATAACACCCCTCTCTCTCTCTCTCTCTCTCTCTCTCTCTCTCTCTCTCTCTCTCTCTCTCTCTCTCTCTCTCTCTCTCTCTCTCTCTCTCTCTCTCTCTCTCTCTCTCTCTCTCTCTCTCTCTCTCTCTCTCTCTCTCTCTCCTCTCTCTCTCTCTCTCCTCCCTCCCTCCCTCCCTCCCTCCCTCCCTCCCTCCCTCCCTCCCTCCCTCCCTCCCTCTCTCTCCCTCTCTCTCTCTCTCTCTCTCTCTCTCTCTCTCTCTCTCTCTCTCTCTCTCTCTCTCTCTCTCTCTCTCTCTCTCTCTCTCTCTCTCTCTCTCTCTCTCTCTCTCTCTCTCTCTCTCTCTCTCTCTCTCTCTCTCTCTCTCTCTCTCTCTCTCTCTCTCTCTCTCTCTCTCTCTCTCTCTCTCTCTCTCTCTCTCTCTCTCTCTCTCTCTTTCTCTCTCTCTCGCCCCCTCCCTCCCTCCCCCCTCCCTCCCTCCCCCTCTCTCTCTCTCTCTCTCTCTCTCTCTCTCTCTCTCTCTCTCTCTCTCTCTCTCTCTCTCTCTCTCTCTCTCTCTCTCTCTCTCTCTCTCTCTCTCTCTCTCTCTCTCTCTCTCTCTCTCTCTCTCTCTCTCTCTCTCTCTCTCTCTCTCTCTCTCTCTCTCTCTCTCTCTCTCTCTCTCTCTCTCCTTTTTTATTTTTAATTTATTTTCTTTATTTATTTATTTTTGTCTTTATTTTCTTTTACTTTATTTTATTTTTATTTTTTATTATTTAAACCTTGCCATCCGCGTGCATTCAAGAAAGAAAAAAAAACAGAAGAGAAAATTTTTTATATTCTTATTATAAATAATTACACAATATATATAGTTTTTAATTTTCATAGTCAAATGCTTTTGGCTCTAGATTGCGCCTCGAATGGCCATCTTTTTCAAAGTTGGGGCCATTTTCATGTATTTTGAACCTCTAGACTCATTTTTTGACTTAATTTTTCCAAAATTCCACCTTTTCTCTAACTTTTGGTCAAAACTCAAATGTTTCGAGCACATTTCTCACGTGTTTTTCATTATGCAAATGGTCCTCATGGTCAATTCTCACTTTATCTTACCATATGTTTCTTACTTTCCCATATGCACCCTCTGTAGCTTTCTTGTTTTATGATTTTGGCTCTCTTCATACCCCATACTCCTACTCCCTCACCATCCCTTTACCCTTATGCCCAGCCCCATCCTTACCCTTCCCTTCCCTATCCATCTCAACCCCCTCATCCCTCCCTCCTTCTTACCCTCCATTCGCCCTCCTTTGCTTTTCTGCACAAAATTTACACTTTTGGGTCTTCTTTGGTGTTTGTTCTCTCCTGCTCCTGGTGGACTTGGTTGCTGCTCAAGTGCCCTTTTGAAGATTTTGTAGCATAGGAATCATGGTGTCATCTCTGCTCCAGGTTTTGGCTATAGCTCTCCGAGACAGAGAGCCCATTAGGTGGTG
>CM035412.1:178000056-178015056 GCA_020310875.1 Ceratopteris richardii
AACCATTAATGCCAAGATAATAGTCCAAAAGACCAAGATATGTGACATCAAAAGTATTCTACAAACCAGTCATAAGCATGCTAAATTTCTCATCAGATGGTCCAATCAAGATAATGTCACCAACATCAACAAAAAACATTATAACTTCAACCCCATGTTTATGTACATAAAATGTGGTTTCAATTGCAACACATGTAAAACCAAGAGCAACCAAATTCTTATGTATCTTGTCGTACCATGCATGTAGAGCTTGCTTAAGTCCATACAAAGCTTTATGAAAGTGGAGAACTATATTCTCTTGACACTTGATGGAAAATCTAAGAGATTTCTTTACATAGATGTCTTCTTGAAAATCTCCATTCAAGAATGTTTCTTTTACATCCAATTGATGTACTTTCTAGCCATAATGGGTAGGCAATGGAATCAAAAACCAAATGGTAGTCATGCACAAAGTAGGTGCAAAAGTCTTCCCATAATCAATGCTACCATCTCACTTTCTTTTAATCTTGTAAACTGACTTAGTACGAATGATAGTCTTACCTTTTGGAAATTTACATAACTCCCAAGTTCAACTTTTGTGAATAGAATTCAATTCCAACTGCATTGCGCTCATCCAATTTGAATCATCACATGCATCTTGAAAAGTGAGTGGCTTTTCCTTACATGCATTTTTAATAAGGGATATATCCAAAAGGTCACTTGATACGTGGAAAGATCTCAATATTTTTCTAGCAAGCAAAGCATCAATTTTCTATCTTGCAATGTCTTTTACAAGCATTTTAGCATAGATTTTCCATCTTTGATAGACATGTGTCCCTCATCAAAAATCCTCAGCTTTTTGAACCTCACTTGGTTGGTTTGCAAGGCCATAGTCAAGCACACCACTTTGTTTAACAAAGGGATAAGTGTATTAAACACATCTTGTAAACTAATTGTTGGCTGAAATTTACGTTCAAGTAAAGGGTAAGCTAATTTTTTAGAAAGTACCACATCTTGACTTATAATAATATTGTCTATCATTGGATGGTACAATCGATAATCTTTACTCTCATTACTGTATCCAACAAATATACATTGTATGCTTTGTCCTCAAGTTTGTGATGTTTTGTGAGGGCACAAGAGCCTATGTGAAACAACCAAATATTCACATATGAGTAAGCATTGGCTTCTGCCCATTCCAAACCTCATAAGGTGTGATGAATCTCAATGCTTTCATAGGGCAATGGTTCAATAAATAGTATGCACCCCCAAAACTTATTTGGAAGATGCTTTCCTTCAACCATACATTGTGTCATTTTCATAAGCATTATATTCTTGCACTCCGCAAAATCATGTTTTTGATAGATCCGTGCAAAGATTCAAAAGCTTATTGCCACAACAATTTTCACCGAGGCTAAAAATATTTTAAATTAAGAGAAGACCACATTCTTTGTTTCATAGGGTACACCCAAGTATAGCATGATCATCAATGAAGATAAAAAACTATGCATGCTTGCCAAAAGATGGATTTTTAATTGGACCACATACATCAATATGAATAAGTTGCAATTTTTGTGTAGTATGTGTATTACCATCTTTGCGAAAAGAAGCACAATGCATTTTTCCAAGTATACAACATTCAAATGCATGCTTTTCAATGGACTCAAGTGTTTGCAAAACAAATGACATATGATTATTTTTCAAGGAAATCAAACTATCAAAGTTCGAATGATGATTTGTGTAGCTTTTTTTGCACCAGTGTATAATCTCTAAAGAGATGTTCTTTGCCATGTCTCTACAATACCCTTCCAACTATCTTGCAAGAAGTGAATTAGGAATTGGACTATCTCTGATGAAATGGTCCCCAGTACAATGATAGTAGGGTTCCTTAGAGCGTATTGGTCTTGGATTTTGATGGGTTGGAGAATGATCCCTAGGTATTTCATACATCAAGTTAGTATACTCTATTCCATGTGAATCTAAATGATTTTTCTACTCAAAATATTGTTGTTGGTGTGAGTTTCTATATGCATTGGGATTACCATAGTAGCAATACTCAGAATAGTGGATATCATAGCCCTTATTGAATGAAATATTATTGAAAGTTGAAGTAGTTTTCACTACTACCCCCTTGATGTTTATTTAAGTTGAGTATATTTTACTAGAACTACACTCTGAGAAAGAGGAGATTGTTGTCCTAGGACAAGTTGAGATGGAGGGTAATTTTGTTGTTCGTTTGTTCTCTAAGCTAAAGAGTGTCCTTGATATTGAGGATACCTTGGAAACCCCCTTGCTTGATCTCTTGGAGTATAAGCATATGGTTTTCATGGATAGTGTCAGGATAGCCTCACATGTTGTCTATTATATGGATAGTTATCTATCATATGGTTGGTGAACATCTACTCAATATAGGAGTACAAGGTGTCTCCAAAACTTTATGGTCTCCCATATTTAAAAGGGGTATGTTGAAGGCTTTGCCCCAAGGATAAGTGATCCTTGTAGGTTGAGGAGGATATGGGCTATAAATCTTGTGAATATATGCCCCTATCCTTTTAGCCACTAATTCTGATAATACATCCATAGATGGGGTATGGGAAGAGGATACACTAGAAAAATCTTCTTACTTAGGTAAATTTTTGGGTAGCTTTAAGTCCTTAGCCAAGTTTTCCTCTATGTCTATACAATCTTTTAGACACACGTCAATGTCTTCAAGCCTCTTAACATATACAAAAGTCCTTGATCGTCCATTTGATAGTCCATGTAAAAACAAAACATAACATTTTTTCCTAAGAATTTCATTTTGTCTCTAGGAATCTATCCACATACTATCCTAAATGATTTGCCACTAGCCTCGCAATTTCAAGGTTGTTGTTTGAAATTATGGAATAAAGATGAAGTCTCATGTCTGACTCCTATCTTTGCTGACATAGACTGTCTCATGTGGAGACAATCTATGTCGCCAAAATTAGGTTTGTTCAATGGTTGAAACCAAGACAAATCCATACCCACGAAGGTCAAGCCAAATGCTTCATAGTGAGTGAAAAATGCATGTACTTTATCAACCCTTAGTACTTGTTTAAATTTTTCCATGTGATCATATGGGTCTCCAAACCCATCATAATGGTTCTTCATGTATTTTTCTACTTGAGAAGCTCTAAGCTTCCTTCCACCATCTATCAACCTTGGGACTAATTAAACAAATTGATGCTATAATGCTTCAACTTGACCCATGATAGGTCTATTGGGAAGTGGTTGTCTCCTTGGGATGGATCCCTTGAATATAGAATCTGGCATAGAAGTTGATATGTATGGAGGGAAAGACATGTGTGGGTGACGTGGTATGCTAGCCCATTATTATTGCACTTGATTAGGGTTTTCTTTCTCACCACTACTCCGAATCATATTGCCAATGTATGAAGTTGGTTTCTTTTAGAGGAAATATAGGTTGAACCATGTAAGTGTACCTAGGTTTATCTGACACTACCATCTCCTTGTATTTCATCTTTCATCTATCTAGATATGTATCTTGTAGTCTCCTCTAGATTTGGTGTGAGGGTTGGGGCCACTCCTTATAAAAGGAGGGTTAACCCTCAATACCTTGCCCATGTCCTTGATCATCATCTTGAGAAACCTGATTTCCTCTCAGGGTTCTTACTACTATTTGCTTTCCCCTTGGCACCCTAGGGTTGGCCAATGGCTCATCATCCATGACTTGCCTCAAATCATTGGTTTTCTCTAGGTGATCAATTACCATGTAAAGGCTCCCCATCTTGTCCATGTAAAAGCCCCCCTCAAATTTAACTACCAATCTAGAGATGACCTTAGTTCCTTGAGTGTCTTGAAGTTTCACTATAAATTGATTGAGTCTATCTAAGTACAAAGAAGCAAAACCACCATGAGGGATTGTTGAGAAAAGCTCCAAAGATATGCAGTACTCCCCCTCAATGGTAGATATAGTTTCTACACTTAGAACAAGTCTATGCATGCCCTCAGATGTCTTCTCCTTTTCTAGATCCAAAATTGACTCAGTATTAAGAGCTAACTATGGTGTTTGTATGCTTTTAGTGGTTGTGTTCTCAATAGATGATATCACGCTTCTCCTACTTCTAGGTAGTTGCCTCGATCTTAAGTTCATATATGAATTTTGATCTAAGTTCTACCTCTTTGGTCCCTTTGCTCACTTAGTCCCTTTGTCCTTGTTTGTAGTTTGGTGAGTTTTGGTATATGAGTCTGTTCTCTTTTGGTTCTTTTGTTCATAAATCGAGGTGTTGTACTACTAGTGCAAATTGGTAAATTCTTGAGTTTAAATGCATCTATAATCCTAGGGTCTCTTTGGAAGCACTTGTAATGGTCCCTATTCACTTTAAATTTCTCCACAAAATGATGACAGTGCTGCTTTAGATTCAATCACAACATATCCGCTATTTTTATTTTACCAATCAAAGTATAGATACACCCTTCACCCTTGTGATGAAGATCTTTCCTTTAGTTGCCCCTCTCTTAGTAGCTCAATGTTTGTGATACTTCCATTAATTTTTTTTTTGTGTTGTTTCTAGCCCCTTAGAACTTGCACAACTTTGCCATAAGCCCCTTGCATTCCCCACTCTCATGGGAGGGTCGACTTGAAAAAGGTATATCTTAACATTAATGATGATTTTTATAAAAAATAGGTGATCATATCATTTGCATAGGTGATCTTTTAAGATGCATCTTCCTTCACCGCAATGGAAGCATCTTCAAGCATTGTTCAAGATCTACATTTACTAACTATCTTTTGATGCAACATATATGCATAATAGCACTTACTAACTGATCTCGATGCTTGTCACAGGGCTCAAAAAATTTTGTGTGATCATTAGCTATAGATAAAGACATGTTTGGATTGAAGAAGTAATGGCTGTCAATGGAGGAAGTACGCATAGGGTGATGCTACATGAATCCTATCAATTCCTATAATCGATAATCTCATATTATTTCTATGTTTATATGATTATGTAAAGTTATGTGTGAGGAACTATTGTTTCAAGAAGGAGAGACAAACACGGCATAGAGAGAGAGAGGGAGAGAAAAAGATTTGAAGGGTCGATTTGTATACATACTCAACCAAAAAATTTTATGAGTGTCTTTGTCTAGAAGAGAAGTAGAAACATTATAACCGTGTTTTATGGAGACAAAAAAAAAAAGTAAAAACATTGTGAAACTTAATTATCAATGGTTATCTTAATTTTTTAGATCATTAAACAACTATTGTATGAACCTCAACACTATCTAATAATTTCACATAGTGTCCAAACTCATTATCTACTATTATGTATTTGCATAGATGTATGCTTGCATGATATGCAGGAAATGTATGATCATATGAGTGAATATGTGATACATGTATGCTTGTGTAATGGCATGTGTCACTACAAGAAATACAGGGCCATAGTGATGGTTCATGTGACACATTTTCATAACTACATGATCGTGCATTTCATTGGACCGGGCATTGAGCATGCACTTTCATCTAAATGACATTAATCTCAAGGTTACTTTCGATGTTTTTTATGATGCTCCTAGTGATGTACACAAAAGTGTTGCTCATTGAGCATCACTTATATGACTTGTTCTTGAGCATCACCTATGTGACATTGCTTTGTGTCACTTATGCAACACAGCAATGTGTCGCTTATGCGAAACTTTGCGACACATTGCATGATCGCATACATGATGATTTTACATTGCTTATGCGATAGCAAGGTTTGATAAAAATTTAAAAACATGTTGGACCGCTCTTCGATCATCATTTTACGTGCATCTGATGGGAGCTCTTCAGATCTTTGCTATGCATACAAGCTCCAAGAATGTCTTTCTGGATCTCTCTCTTTTCTAGTCTCTCTCTTATTGTCTCTCTCTCTCTCTCTCTCCCCTTCTTTCTACCCCTTTCTCTTTCAATTTCTATCTCTCTCTCTTTCTCTTTTTTCTTCTCTCTTTCTCTCTCTCTCTCTCTCTCTCTCTCTCTCTCTCTCTCTCTCTCTCTCTCTCTCTCTCTCTCTCTCTCTCTCTCTCTCTCTCTCTCTCTCTCTCTCTCTCTCTCTCTCTCTCTCTCTCTCTCTCTCTTTGTATTGCAGGTTATTCAAGAAGTTCACCAAGCATAACATATGGCCGATTATTTTAAGTACAATTTTCATTTTGTGTATATCATTCAAATTGTTTTATTTTCATTAGTTAACATACTCGCACTTACTCATTCATATGCACATATACACATACATAACCATGCATGCTCACACATATACACACACACATATATACACACATATACATAAACATGCACATACACTTACACATACACATACACACACTACACACACACAAACACATGTGCATATGCACAAACATATCCACAAACACATAAAAGGACATTCATGCATGCATTACTACATATACACATACTCACACACATTAACACATACTTATACACATGCATATACACATTGACATGCATGCATTTACACATGGATGTGGAGATGCATGCACATGCATATGCATATGCTCATATATATATACACATGCATATATATATATATATATATATATATATATATATATATATATATATATATATATATATATATATATATATATATATATATATATATACATGCACACAGACATACTACACACACATACACATGCATACACACACATAAGATTACATATACACATGCACATAAATACATATACACACTCATAGACATACACATACACACATATACACACACATATGCATGCATATATACCTACACATATGAAAGAACTTGGAGAATCTTGTAGGAGGTAGAAAGTGAGTTGTGAAGCGACAAATTTTGGTCTAGCCAACTAGCACAAGACCAGCCCTTGAGCTTATGGAGACTCAAATAGACCTTATAGGCATGCGATAAGTGCAATAAAATGCACTATGTACTCTAGAACATCAATAATAAAGCATCGATACAAAACAAATAGGTTTGTGCATCCACTAGCTCAAAAAACTTACTATCTTTGAATGAGACAGTGGACTTCAAATGCTCATAGCGACCAGCATGATGACCATTAGAAAAAATCCTTTTATGAGAGCGATACATATAGGTTCGAGTGTATACAATGCACAAGATTACAAGAAATAATAAAAATATGCTTTTGGAATGAACCAAACACTCAAAAGTGGTATCTCCTATTTTTTAGGAAAACATAGACATTAACCCCGAGATAGAAAAAAATGAGATTTCTCCCAATCTATGCACTCTAATGCTTTGAAAATTTACATGCATATACTAGAGACTAATATCTTTTCAATGAGTCCTCTATCATATTATTTGGGGCTTTGTAGAGAGAGAGAGAGAGAGAGAAAGAGAGAGAGAAGCAGTCTCTACAAGCTTACTATTGTTGAAGAAGATGATGTAGAAAAATGAAGAAGCAAGACAATGATGGCCATAAGTGTATGTATATTTCTTCCATGTAATTTACAAGTGATTTGAAGTCTTTATATTGAGTTTTCAAGTGCTTCACAACTTCTACAAGTGGATTTTGAATTCTGATGATTGTGATAAAGGTTGTTGGAGGGAATCAATTCACTTTCCTACAATCTAGGAAAAGTGAAAATCTAGTTTGATCTACTTTTAGGTGATTGATTGATTACAAATCAACGACTACAAATTTGTGGAATTTGGTCTCTCTGTTTATCTTTTTACATGTTTAAAGCTCTAGGCTTTTACAATGGTAAAAGATCCATAAAAAATCTTTTTTTAAAAGAATACAATAAATGAGCATAAGTAAAAGAACTTTCCAATGGATATTCTTTCGACGTAATTCAAGCGATAGCTTTTGATGTAGATCAAATCCACCTCAAGCATAGTGTAAGCTTGATGTTCCAATAGCTCCCCCTCAAGCTAAAGTATGATTGAGTCTTCATTCTCTAATAGGTTGAATACGTGCCATAGCTTTGAATCTACAAAGCTTTATTCCATCAAGTGCCTTTGTCATCATATCTGCTACTTGCTTTTCAGTAAGAACAAAAGAAATGTCAATCTCCTTTGCCATGAGCTTCTCCCTGATGAAGTGGTAATGAACCTCTATGTGTTTGGTTCTTGCATGGACAATAGGGTTTGCTGCTAGATGCATGGAACTTACATTACCTCCAAATATGTGAGGTTTGGAACTCACAAGTCCCAAATCTGTATACAATGCTTTTAACCATATTTCCTCTTTAGTTTCTATGGTCAAACCTTTGTATTCTACTTCAGTTGAGGATAAAGAAACTATTGGTTCCTTCTTAGAACTCCATGACACTAGCTTTGAACCTGCAAATGCTAAGTAACTAGAGGTACTTTTCCTATCATCCTTAGCTCTTTCCCAATTTGCATCTGAATAGATTTTGATATCCAAATCTAAAGAGTAAGGATATAATAACCTTCATTGGTTGTACCTTTGAGATACTTAAGCACTCTCTTAGTTGAATCTATGTGTGGTCTTCTATGTGAGTGCATGAATTCACTAAGCACTCCCACACTATATGAGATGTTTGCCCTTGTATAAGTAGCATATATCAAGCTACCTTCCAAGCTTTGATATTCTTTAATGTCTTCAATTTTTTCACCTTCATAAACACCAAGTTTATGATTCATCTCTAAAGGTGTACCTACAGGTTTAGTGTTCTCGATTTTGAACTTAAGAAGTAAATCCTCAATGTATCTTCTCTGAGTCAAATACATTCCTTGATCTGTGTATATCACTAGCATACCTAGGAAATATGTGAGCTTACCTAAGTCACTAATTTTGAACTCCTCGTGCATGTGTCTCTTGATCCTTTGAATGCCATTCACATCATCACCTATCACAATAATATCACCTACATATACACATAGATAGATAACCTCATTGTGATCCCTTTTGATGAATAGAGAAGGATCTGAGTTATTAGGTCTGAACTCTTGATCTTGAAGGTATGTAACCAACCTATAATTCCAAGCTCTAGGAGCTTATTTCAATCCATACAATGCTTTGTTAAGTCTGCAAACATAAGATACATGATTAGGGTCATCAAAACCTAGTGGTTGTTACATGTATACCTCTTCACTTATCCAACCATTTAGAAATTCATTTTTTACATCAAGTTGGAGGAGTCTCCAATTCCTTGCAGCAACTACACTTATCAATGTTCTAATTGTAGTAATCTTTGCAACTTGTGAGAATGTTTCCTCATCCTTTGGTAAATAATCTTGCCTTGTACCTGGAAACTCATCCATCTGAGTTTCTTTTAACTTTATATACCCATATGTAACCAATTACCTTTTGATTGGATGACATTGGAAAGTCTCCATCTCCTTTAATGCATCTATTTCTTCTTCCATGGCCTTTTCTTGATTAGGGTTTCCCTTTGCCTCTTCATAGGTTGAGGGTACCTCTAAAATTGAGTCCTTTGCCAAGTAGATTGAATGATTTATAAAAAATGTGGAATCATATCCATACCTTTCTCGTCATTTCTTCTCTCTTGTTGATCTTCTAGGAGCTTGCTTAGAGCATTCTCCACACTCCTACATCTTTGCTTTGCCTCTTGACTTCCATAGCTTGTAATCCTTTTCCTTTTCATCTTGGTCATCATCTATATCACTTCTTGGATCCTAGATCTATGTATCATGCTTGCTTCCTAATTGATGAAAATCAGAATCAATATCATATGGTAGAATTACCTTTTGTTTGTCTTCATCATACCAAGAATTGTGTTCTTTAAACACAACATCTCTACTTGTAGTGAATTGCTTGGTTGAAGGATTATAGAACTTGTAACCCATCTAAGTTGAGTCATACCCAATAAACACTACCTTTGTTGCCCTTTCATCCATCTTACCTCTTATTTGTGATGGTACATGAACATAAGCTAAACAACCAAACACCTTGCAATGTCCAAGACTAGGTTTTCTTCTATACCATGATTAATAAGGAGTCATACCTTGAAGTGATTTGGATGATAGTCTATTGACAAGGTACACAGCAATTGAAATAGCTTCTGCCCATAGATAATGTGGCAACCTCTTCTCTTCAAGCATTGTTCTTGCTGATCCAACCAATGTCTTGTTTCTCCTCTCTACAATTCCATTCAATTGAGGAGAGTACCTAGTAGTCACTTCTCTTTTGATAAATTTATCTTGTAAGAACTCATCAAACTCTTTGGAGAAGTATTCTCCCCCTCCATTAGATCTGAGCTTCTTGAGTGCTCTACCTATATTTACATGTGCTAGATACTTTTTGAATCAATCAAACACTTCATTCTTACTTTTGATAAACTAAAAAATAGTCCATCTACTATGGTCTTCAATAAATGAGACATAATACCTTGATCCTACCAATGAAAGTTCTTGACTTGGTCCCCATACATGTGTATGTACTAAGTCAAATAAGTTGTGGATGTAGCCTTTGTGGTTGAATGGTTGTCTTTGCGTCTTCCCAATCTAACATGCATCACATCTATTGATCATGTGTTGCTTTGATATGTTTGGCAATCGAAGAAAACTTTGATCCTTGCATATATCCTTCAAGGTTCTTTCATTCACATGAGCAAGTCTCTTATGCCACACTTCAAGCTCACTTAGGGTTTGAGAGCCAAAAGTGAATAGAGCTATGTTCTTGGTTTCTCCTACTTCAAAAGTACAGAGCCTACCATGCTTCTCACCTCTGTCTATCTTCTTGAAGCCTTGACATGGATCTTGCACAAAAGCTCCATGTTGGGTGAACCTAACTTGCAGACCTTTTTCAACTATTTGGCCTACACTTATTAGGTTTTTAGTGATAGTGGGTACATAGAGAACCTTACTAAGAATGTTTGTCCTGCCATTGGAAGCTTTGACATTACCAATCTTCTCCACATTATGCTTTGTATCATCCCCTGTTTGCACTTCATGTCTATGCTTTGGATTTTCCAAGTCAGATAGAAGAGCAATGTTGCTTGCAACATGATTTGAACATATAGACTCTATGTAGAAAAAATGATCATCTTCCTTACCTTTCTCCTTCTTCTCTACATATAGAGCACTAGTTGAATTACCATGATAGGAGTTACCTTCCTTTATGCTATTGTTGGACTCTTGATTCAAGATTTTTCCAAGAAAGATGTTGAACTCTGGAGTTTGCACATCCATGATGAGATCATAAGCTATGGTGAAAGATTGCCATTGCTTATCACTTCGAATCCCATTGAGAATTTGACTCACGATAACCTCTTCTTCAATTACCTCTCCAATGGATGCTTACTAATCTGCAACCTCCTTGTCCTTGGTAATAAACTCTCTAATAGTTTGTTTAGGTGTCTTCTTCATTTGGTTGAACTCGTTCCAAAGATGATTCTTTCTTGCTTTGGTACTAGCAGAAACGATATTCTCGAGGGCATCCCAAGTCGCTTGAGATGTCTTACATCCTCTAATATGTGGTAAAAGAAATTGTGAGATAGATTTTAGTATGTATGACCTTGCTTGAGCATACCTTGCGCACCAAAGTGTGAGCTTATATATCTCCTCTTGTGTAGGTCCTCCACTGGATCTTGGAATAGGCATAACTTCATCACCTGCTACGATTCCATAAAGATTTATACCTTGCAAATAGGCCTCCATTCTCATTTTCCAAGCTGCATAATTTTGTCGATCAAGCTTCTCAATTATTGAGGGAAAGCCATCACCCATCTTGATCTAGCTATGATACGATTGAAAGAACTTGGAGAAGCTTGTAGGAGGTAGAAAAGTGAGTTGCAAAGTTACGAAGTTTGGTCCAGACAACCGACACAAGACCAGCCCTCGAGCTTATGTAGACTCAAATAGACCTTATAGGCATGCGATAAGTGCAATAAAATGCACTATTTACTTTGGAGCATCAAGGATAATGAGTCGATACAAAACAGATAGGTGTGCGCATCGACTAGCTCGAAAAACTTACTATCCTTGGATGAGACAATGAACTTCAAATGCTCATAGAGACCAGCATGATTACAATTAGAAAAAATACTTTTATGATAGTGATACACATAGGCTTGGGTGTATACAATGCACAAGGGTACAAGAAATAAGCAAAATATGCTTTTGGAATGAACCAAACACTCAACAATGGTATCTCCTATTTTTCAGGAATACACAAAGATTGACCCTGAGACAAAAACTAAGGTTTCTCCCAATCTACTGAACCAAATACTTTGAAAATTTTCAGCATAAGCTAGACACTAATACCTTTCCAACGATTCATCTTTTATCCAATTTGGAGCTTTGTAGAGAGAGCAGTAGCCTCTGCAATCTTACTGTTGTTGAAGAAGATGATGCAAAAACATGAAGGATCAAGATAATGATGGTCACAAGTGTATGTATATTGCTTCCATGTAATTGACAAGTGATTTGAATTCTTTATATAGACTTGTCAAGTGCTCCACAACTTCTACAAGTGGATTTTGAATTCAAATGAAGGCGTTAAAGGTTGTTGGAGGGAATCAATTCACTTTCCTACAATCTAGGAAAAATGAAGATCTAGTTTGATCTACTTTTAGGTCATTTATTGATTGATTGATTACAAATGAACCACCATAAATTCGTGTAATTGGGGCTATCTCTTTATCCTTTTACATGTTTAAAGATCTGGGCTTTTACAATGGTAAAAGATCCATAAAAATATTTTTTTAAAAATACAATAAATGAGGATAAGTAAAAGAACTCTCCAATGGATATTCTTTCCATGTGATCCAAGGGATAGCTTTTGATGTAGATCAAACCCACCTCAAGCATAGTGTAAACTTGATGTTCCAACAACATACACATACACACACATACATACACTTATACACATGCACATACACATACACATGCACATACACACATATACACACATACACACACATATGCACATATGCACATACGCACATACACATAGACACATATGCACATACACATACACATGCATATGCATAAAACATATCTACATGCACATATATACACACACAGATACACATATATACATGCATATAGACACACTTACACAAATATAGATATATACCTACATGTGCATACATAGATTTTATACACACACAACTACACGCGCACACACACACACACACACCTATATATATATATATATATATATATATATATATATATATATATATATATATATATATATATATATATATATATATATATATATATATATATATATATATATATATATATATATATATATATATATATGTATATATGTATATATGTATGTATGTATGTATGTATGTATCTCTCTCTCTCTCTCTCTCTCTCTCTCTCTCTCTCTCTCTCTCTCTCTCTCTCTCTATATATATATATATATATATATATATATATATATATATATATATATATATATATATATATATATATATATATATATATATATATACACACACAAAAACACATATAATATGAATGAATTATACAATTAAAGTAATAAATCACACGTTAAATATAAATAGTAATAAAAATCATTCAAACAAGACTTTTCATTAATTTGTACCATAGACACAATTCAAAACATAAGTGGAATGAGAAAATATATAGATATAAAAAAAATATGTATATCAATATAAAATATGTATCCAATGTAATATATCAATCATCCTGATCATCATGATCCACATCATCATGTAAGTCCTCATTATCATGATCATCTGCATGATTTGATGTATCTGTAGTGGCATCATGGGTAGAGGTGTGAGCACTCTGTGATGATCTAGATCATTTGACCTGTGTCTATGTGTCCACCTCATCCATATATGCATCCCCATAATTCTCCTATCTTATATATAACAAACATAAATAATTAAAACATATAAAACATCAATAAAAATAAATTAATTATATGAACTTTAATTATATTCACAAAAGCATTTGGGTGAGCTTGCATGTACTCACTCAGACGTCGATATCAACAATGTGTAGCAAAATTGGTTTCCTTTTTCATAGGATATCAACCATAATCCTTTTGCTACATTGAAACAAATAAAAAATATTAATGATTAGTGTTTTAACTAAAATAAAAAAATATAGTTTCAATAATAGATATACTTACAAATGTATCTACAAAACCATGATGGCACATTTGGCCTAAGTGTGATGTATGACCTGACTCAACTCTCTTCTTTGCAACAACCTGCATTTATTTAATGAAACAAAAATTCATAGATTAAATGTAAAACATTTTTAAAACATATTAGAATTATAAGTCATAGCAATCTAAACTATTAATTTGTATACCTTCTACTAAGGAAATGATTCTTGAAGATGTAGCAATCTGCAAAAAAACTACCACATCTCAAGTGGCATGTTAGGTCTTCTCTTATTTTTTTCTACCATACAATATCTCCTGTTATTTTAATCTCAAACAAAAAAAGGGATCAGAATATTAAAAAAATTTAAATTTATAAACATACATACACAGATACACATGCATATACTTACACATACATACTTACACTTGCACATGTGGACTTACACATACATACACATACCCACACATATACATACAAACACATACATACTAAATACATACCCACATGCATACATATACACACACACACATAAATGCATACACATACACATATACATACACTTACATATACATACATACACTTAAACATACATACATACACACACATACATGCATACACATACACATATTCATACACTTACACATACATACATACCCAAACATACATACACACTCATGCATACACATACACATATACATACACTTACACATACATACACACACTTACACATACATACATACACATACATGCATAAACATACATACATGCACACACATACACATACCCACACATATAAATACACACACATACATACTAAATACATGCACACATACACAAATCGACTTACACACATACATGCATACACATACACATATACATACACTTACACACATACACAAACATACACATGTATACACACGAACCTACGCTTACACATACTACATGCATACAAG
>CM035412.1:178020056-178075056 GCA_020310875.1 Ceratopteris richardii
ATATAAGCGTCTCGAAGTCTGCTACATGTCTAGCAGAACTCGTCTGGGCAATTTTGTCCAACTTTTTGAGATACAGTCAATTTTTTGCATCAAGGTATTTTAGTCACCGGCCATGGCTGAAAGCAGTGATGTATTCCGTATGTTGGTTGTTGAGGATAAGTTGGATGGTACCAACTACCCGTTATGGGCTTATATGATGCGGCATGTATTGGTTGCAAAAGGATTGTGGAACATTGTGCAGGGCGTTGAAAGGCGTCCTATTACACCTCTGACTACAGGTACTGCAAATACAGGTGCTAGAGCTGATGAAGATGGTGTCGAAGATGATACTCCACAGATTCCTGTTTGTGCTACTGTTTCTGTTGCACCTACTACAGAGCAGATTTGTTGGGATGGCAGAGATGCCCAGGCACATGCATTGATAGCTTTGTCTGTCAAACGTGCCATTATTCCTCATATTCGCTCTTGCAGAACAGCTAGGGATGCTTGGGATACACTTACCACATTGTACCAAGCTAGGAATGAGGCTCGTGTTGCTTACCTCCGAAAACAGTTGGAGAGTGAGCACATGAATGAAGGTGATTCTATGGACAGTTTATTAACGAAGATCAAAGATTTGAAGGAACAGTTGATTTCTGTTGATGAGGTTATACCAGATAGCTCACTTGTGCAGACCGTTCTGAATGGTCTTCCTGATTCATATCGGAGTTTTGCTTCTACTCTTCGGTTGATGATGAAAGGCAATCCGAATGCCTTATCATTTGACGAGTTAGTTTTTGTTCTATTGCAGGAAGATCAGTCTAGGCAGAACAGGTCCATTATGCGTGTTGCAGATCAAGCTTTCCTAGCTAGTCAGAAGGGCAAAGGAAAATGGATCTCTTCTACTAGTAAGCAAAAATTTGCAAATGCTGCACATTCGAAGAACCAGGATAAAGATGAGAAGAAATCAGAAAAGCAGAAATTTTTTTGCAAGTACTGTAAAGGGAATGATCATATCATAAAGAACTGTCCAAAACTGGCTGCAAAAGAGAAAGAAAAAGGAGGCTGGAATGGTTGTTGCAGAAGCCTCTACACCAAAAACAGAGTCTGCTAATCTTGTGCAGGAAGAAGAATGGGTGTTTACTATTGTTTGCAGTTTTGACCCATCTTCTCATGAGCAGTGCATGTCTACAGTGGACTCAGATGTTTGGTACTTTGACAGTGGGGCGACCAAACATATTACCTTGCAGCGCAGTTTCTTCTCTTCACTCGAGCTTGCCCCTACAGGGAATACTGTCACATGCACCAACAACTCCTCTTATCCTATTAAGGGAGTTGGTAAGATCATTCTAACTATTGCTGATGGTAGTTCTTTCACCTTGTCAGATGCTTTATTTGTGCCAGGGATCAAGAAGAATTTGTTATCAGTTTCTGCATTCGCCAAGATTGGCTTGGTTGTGAAATTTGTTGATGACAGATGTACAGTTCATGATTTGTCAAATGGCGATGTTATTATTGCTTCTGGCATTTTATGTCGTGGGTTGTATAAGCTCATAGATTATGAAAGATCTGTGAATGATTCGGCATGTGCAGTTCATGATTCTCAGGCTATGTTAGATGCAAAGCTTTGGCATGCATGCTTTGGTCATCTGAATTCTGCTAGTTTGCTAAGCCTACAGAAATCTGATATGGTGTCTTCTTTGCCCAAGCTTGAGGCACCTGGAAAACATGTTTGTGAAGGCTGTATTTTGGGCAAAATGCAGCGTTCCTCCTTTCCAAAAGATAGTTCAGTTCGGGCTACACAGAAATTGCAACTTGTACATAGTGATCTCTGTGGTCCTATGCAGACACCCTCGTTTGGAAATTACCTTGCCTGCTCAATATTAGCTCTCTCATCAACAAGTGCATCATGTAAATCTGCATCAGAAATGGAATGATCTGCATCATCATATGAAACCTGCAAAGGCTGAGAAGTTGCCTCATTAGGACTAGCACTAGAATGTCCACCTGTAAAAAGAGGCATCAAAGTATCATACATGTCTTTGGAGCTAATAGATGTCTCCTTAGTACATGAAAGCAATGGGTGAATAGCATCTTCCACAAAGACAATATCACGGCTAAACAGAATGCGTTTAGTATGTGGATGATACATATGATAGCCTTTACTTTCAGAACTGTACCCAACAAAAATACATTTTACTGCAAAACACGCAGATGAGCAACAGATGGCTTGCGGTCATGCCAAGCCTCATATGGAGTGATAGACTACAGCGCTTTAGTGGGACACCTGTTCAATACATATGCTGCACACATGACAGCCTCAAGCCAGAAACTATGAGGTAAAGCCTAACTCTTGACCATACACCTTGCCATCTCCATGAGAGACCTGTTCTTCCGTCCATTCTGTTGAGGTGTATACGGCATTGTACACTGGTGTTTTATCCCACGTTCAGCCAGAAATGCATTAAAATCAGAAGACATATATTCCCCCCCTCTATCAGAACGGAGGGTGCCCATTTTACATGCTGACAGATTTTCAGCCGAAACCAAAAATTGTTTAAAGCACATGAACACTTCGGACTTTGCTTTGAGTGGATATACCCATGCATGCCTGGAAAAATCATCAATGAAAGTCACGAAGTATATAATATGTGTGTGTATGAGATGGAATTTAATGCCTCAAATTTGCACACTAGAAGTCAAATGAACCCAATACCTAGGTCCCCTCATATAGCTTTTATGCTACTCTACATTAGAACTTTGACTTACTTGCCTTACACTCATCCAAATCACCTAAGCTTTTAGAAACCCTTATTGTGGTTCATAAGCTTTCCAAAAAGCTATAGAACTCCTCAAATGTATTTGTTTAGAACATTCAACAACTCTGTACAAAATAGACTATGCAGAGATATAGGATATGCAAAAATAAGGGTTATAGAGATACATCAATTTCTCTGCACATAAATTTGAGTTCACGGATCCCTCTTAGATAAAGTAAGAGACATATATAAGCTATGTGTATGTGTATGTGTATATGTGTATATGTGTATATGTGTATATGTGTATATGTGTATATGTGTATATGTGTATATGTGTATATGTGTATATGTGTATATGTGTATATGTGTATATGTGTATATGTGTATATGTGTATATGTGTATATGTGTATATGTGTGTATGTGTATATGTGTATATGTGTATATGTGTATATGTGTATATGTGTATATGTGTATATGTGTATATGTGTATATGTGTATATGTGTATATGTGTGTGTATATGAGTATTTGTATGTGTATGTGTATGTGTATATGTGTATGTGTGTGTATGTGTGTGTATGTATATGTATGTTTATGTATGTATACATATGCATGTGTGTATGTATGTATAAAAATGCATATGAGTATTTATGCACATGTGTGTGTATGTATATTTCTATGTATGTATGTATGTATGTATGTATACATGTGCATATGTGTGTGTATGTGTGTGTATGCATGTGTTTGTGTGTATATATGTGCATATGTGTGTATGTATGTGTGTGTATGCATCTTTGTGTATGTATCTGCATGTGTGTATGCATGTGCTTATGTATGTATGCATGTATGTATGCATGTGCTTATGTATGTATGCATGTATGTATGCATGTGAGTGTATTTGTGTGTGTCTATGTGCATGTATGTGTATGTATATGTGTATATGTATATGCATATATATATATGTGTGTGTATGCATATGTGTATATGTGTGTAAGTATCTCTCTCTCTCTCTCTCTCTCTCTCTCTCTCTCTCTCTCTCTCTCTCTCTCTCTCTCTCTCTCTATATATATATATATATATATATATATATATATATATATATATATATATATATATATATATATATATATATATGTATATGTGTGTGTGTGTGTGTGTGTGTTTTTGTGTGTGTGATGGAATTTAATCCCTCAAACTTGCACACTAGAAGTCAAATGAACCCAATACCTAGGTCCCTTCATACACCTTTTCTGCTACCCTACATGAAAACTTTGACTTACCTGCCTTACACTCATCCAAATCATGTAAGCTTTTAGAAACACTTATTATGGTTCATAAGCTTTCCAAAAAGCTATAGAACACCTTAAATGGATTTGTTTAGAACATTCAACAACTCTGTACAAAATAGACTATGCAGAGATGTAGGATATGCAAAAATAAGGATTATAGAGATACACCAATTTCTCTACACATAAATTTGATCTCAAGGATCTCTCTTAGATAAAGTAAGAGACATATATAAGCTACAAAATAAACTTTAAATCTCTTGAATTGGATATGTATGCAAAGAGTTAAAATTGTTATAAGCAGACTATGTCTATACCTTCAAGATATCCTAGACGAGGTGTGAACTTGATATCTCCTCCTTTGTGCATATAACACCCTCCTCTACATTTTTCCTAGCTTGGAGAACTGCATTTCAGCTCCTTGAGAATTGGATGACTCTCTCCTTGAGCCTCCTTGAGTATATGTCTCTTGGTCTTCATTGACTACAAGACTTCCATGCATTTGATGACTCTTAACCTTCTTTTATAGATTTTGGATGCCTCCCCCAACTTTTTGACCACCTTGGGACTGACTTGCCCAACCTTGAGATTGCCCTAAGTGATCTAGATTCTGAATTTTGTCCTCATTAAGATCTTTTGACCCCTTGATTAACCTAAAGCTTGCATAGTTCACACTTTCAACACTCCTCCTCAAGCTTAAGGTGGTAATGTCAATATCAAGCAAGCTCATAGCCTTTTGAAAACTTTTTTAACTTGGTCACATTCAAGCTTTTGGTGAAGATATATGAAAAATTGTCCTTTGTACCTATAAAATGAACATTAATGTCCCTACTTGCAACCTTTTCCCTTACATAATGATAATGCACCTCAATGTGCTTGCTCCTTGCATGATACATGGGATTTTTCGCAAGATGTAGGCTTGACATGTTATCTCCATAAACTCGAATTGGTCCAAGTTGTATACCAAAATATTTGAAGAGCTTCTTAAGCCGCATTGGTTCACATGTAGTGAGGGCTAAAGCTCTATATTTAGCCTCTATTAACTTCAATGCAACTATGGGTTTCTTTTTGCTCATCCATGAAATCGCTTTTGTACCTAGCATGAAAACATAGCCAGAAGTAGACCTTCTATCATCAACACTCCCTGCCCAATCTGCATCACTCCATGCTCTTACTTGAAGTTCTTCATCATACCTGTATAGCAACCCATGATTAACTATATTCTTCACATACCTTAATACTCTCTTTGCATGATTGAGATGTGTATCTATGGCTACATCCATGAACTGAGATAGAACTCAAACTATGTAGCACAAGTCAAGCCTTGTGAGTGTTGCATACCTGTATAGTGTAAGGTCTTCTAGTTTCTTACCATCTTCCTTGCTTAACTTGACATTTGAATCCATAGGTTGAGCTATTGGTTTGCAATTTGTCATGCCAAACCTAAACAACACATCTAGAAGATACTTCCTTTGAGAAAGATAGATACCTTCTTTCCCATAGATCACCTCAATGCCAAGAAAGTACCTTAGCACACCTATATCTGAGATTTTGAACTCTCTTCCAAGATTCTCTTTGATCCTTGCATCATCATCACCTGTCACAAGGAGATCATCTACATATATGCATATCAAAGATATCTTGTCATTTGTCTTCTTCACATATCACTTGGAGAGATACCACATCTCTTCAAGAAATCCACTAGCCTCTGATTCCAAGCCCTAGGGGCTTGCTTTAGGCCATAAAATTCCTTCTTCAACCTACAAAAATAGGTAGGATGTTGTGGATGTACATACCCTTTAGGTTGTTCTATAAACACCTATTCTTGCAACTCACCATTCAAGAAAGCATTCTTTATGTCTATTTGGTAGATAGGCCACCTCCTTGTTTCACATAGGGCTATGAGAGCTCTAATGGTAGCCTTGTTTGCCACAAGGCTAAAATTATCCTCATAATCCACCCCTTGTGTCTGTGTGAAGCTTTTGGCTACTAGTCTACCCTTGTATCTTGCTAAGCTGCCATCTGCATTCCTCTTGGTCTTGTACACCCACCTGTTTTGGACTAACTTCATGCCTTCCTTCTTGGGTACTAGTTCCAAAGTGTTGTTCTCCTTAAGAGCTTTGAACTCTTCATACATAGCCTTCCTCCACTCTCGTTTGTTCTTTGCATCCTCATTAGAATCTAGCTCTTGATCTGCAATGACATTCATTATGTATGCATAGCACTTTCCCATGAAAGAACCATATGTATACCTATTTGGGGGTGCCTTCTTCCTTGTAGACCTCCTCTCTTGGCCTTTGGGATATTTCTTCTTGAGTCTATTTAGCTTTACAATAGGAGTAATGAACTCCTCAAGTTGTTCCTCTTCTGACTTCTCTTCAGCTTTCCTAATGTCGTAGTCTATCTCTTGAAGCCTTCTACACTTTGAAGTAGGGGATGATCTTTCATAATCATAAGTGTACGAGTGATCATATGAGTGTACCTTAGATGTAGAAGCCTTTTGTCTACTAATTGTGATTGATTCTTGAGGTTGAATCTACACATCAAAGTTTGCATACTCCTCTTGATCCTCTTCATCCAACTTTGCATTGCCCTTGTCTCCATACCATGACCTTGACTAATCAAACACAACATCTCTTGACACATATAGCTTTTCTGAGAGAGGGTTGTAGCACCTATAGCCTTTTTGCTCATTTGAGTAGCCACTGAACACACATTTCTCACTCATGGGCTCTAACTTTTTTCTCACTTCACTAGGAATATAAAGCATATACATCCAAATACCTTGAGATGCTCCATGGTTGGTTTCTTGCCATAATAGGCTTTGTTTTGAGTTAAGTTGTGCACACCACCTATTGGAACCAAGTTTATCAAGTAACAAACTGTATTCCCATCCTCAGCCCAATAAGAGAATGGTAACATACCTTCATTTATGGTCATCTAGCTATCTCATCCAAATCCCTATTCTTCCTCCCTGCAACACCATTTTGTTGAGGGGTGCACGTGCATGTAAAGCACCACTTTATGCCATTGTCATGCAAGCACTTTGTGAATTCCTTCGAGAAATAGTCTCCCCCTCCATCTGACTTCAGTTTCTTGATGTGTGCATCACATTATTTCTCAACAAGGGATCTAAACTTTTGAAAGCATGAAAACACTTCTAATTTTTCCTTGGTAACATATAGCCATACCTTTCTTGAGTGGTCATCAATGAAAGTGACAAAGTACCTAGCTCCTCCCAATGAAGCCTCTCTGATACGATCCCATAAATCTGAGTGTATAAGCTCCAAGAGCTTACAGGATATGTACTCACTAATTAGAAATGGCTTCCTTGCTAGTTGACAAGCATCACAAAACTCGTGTAGACTTTGGCCTAAAGATTTGGTAGTGCCTGCACTAAACCTGCTTTGCACATGCTCTTTAACTTGGGAATATTGATATGTCATATCCTCTTGTGCCAAAGATCAATCTTTGCAAACCTTTTATTACCAACCATCACAAAATAGACCTTGTTGTGTGTAGGAGCAACATCTAGTGTGAACAATCAGCCGTCTTTCCTTCCCTTGATAATGACCTTGCCTCTTTGCTTGACCATGCACCCTTTTGCATCAAATATAACCTGCATACCTCTCTCTACCATCTCTCCTACAGAGATAAGGTTCTTGAAAATAGATGGAACATGGTGCACATCTTTAAGAGTCTTGATAGATTTACCTTCACCTAGCTTATCTCCCACATGTGTAATGGGATTCTTAGTGTTATCCCCTCTCTCCACACAACCTTTTGAGCTTGGGACCTGCATATGAACAAAACATTCCTCCATACATGACATGTGATTAGAGCATCCAGAGTCTATGTACCACTTTGTGTCCTTGGGATCACTAGTGTAGCTATGTCTCATGGCTAAGAGGGTCTCCTTCTCATGATCCTTCTTGGATTTGTTAGCATAATTCCCTTGCTACTTCTTCTTGCCTTTATCATCCTTGAACGAGCAATTTGAAGAAATATGATTCAGTTTACCACATATCAAACAAGTTTTACCTTGATGAGGGTTGTTCTTCCCTAGCCATTCTTGCCCTTCCTTGAAGATGATGCCTTGCTATCTCCTTCTAAATCTGAATCTTCTTCCTTGGACTGCTTCCACTTGGCTTTTCCTCCTTTCCCCCTCTTGTCACTCTTGCCTTTGCCTTTGCCAGCATATGGGACATGTGAGTGACCATCCTTCTTGGATGTGTCTCCTATGGCAATCTCTTCTACCACTAGGTGTGGGATCAACTCCTCAAGAGTTGGTACAAGAGTTGGTACAAGAGTTGGTACAAGATCTCTATACAAGATGGTAGTGATAATGGGTTTCCACTTGTCTTCCCCTCTTAGCCCATTTAGAGTAATATGCACAAGGTCTTCCTCATCTACTTTGTATCCAATGGATGCCAATTGCTCCCTCAAGGTGTAGTCAAAAATAGATTGACCACTACCCTTCTTCAAAGAATGGAGTTCATTCTTAAGCTGCATCTTTCTTCTTCTTTTGGAAGTGGCATATATCTTCTCTAAGGCCTCCCAAACATCTCTAGCATGATCAAACTTTGATATATGACCAATCATAGTGTTAGGGATTACCTGTGATATGTAGAAGATAGCTCTCCTACTCCTTTCCTCCCAATCCTTCAAGATCTTCAATTCTTGATTGGTGATCTTTGGATCTTGGGAATCCACATTGATCTTATCTTCATCTTCACACACAATAGGAAATAAACCTTTGTTCATGAGGTAGTTCATGACTCTGACCCTCCATGGCTAGTAGTTGTCTTTGTCAAGTAACACCACTTTTTCACCTAGATCTACCATAATGAATGGGAAATTAGGGTTACACTAAAATGTACCTCTTAACCTTGATGTACAAGCTTTTGTGTCATTCTCCTAGAGTCTTCAAAGGATTGTTCTTACTCAAATACCAACCGATGGAATTTAATCCCTCAAATTTGCACACTAGGAGTGAAATGAACCCAATACCTAGGTCCCTTCATACACCTTTTTTGTTAACCTACAACAAAACTCTGATTCACTTGTCTTACACTGATCCAAATCACCTAAGCTTTTAACTACACTTATTATGATTCATAGCTTTCCAAAAACCTATAGAACACCTCAAATGGATCTATTTAGGTCAGTAAAAAAACTATGTATAAAACACACTATGCAAAGATGTAGGATATGCAAAAATCAGGGTTATAGAGATACACCAATTTCTCTTCACATAAAATTGATTTCAAGAAGCCTCTTAAGGAAATTAAGACACATATATGTGCTACAGAATGCAATTTAAATCTCTTGAATTGGATATGTACACAAAGAGTAACAACTATTATAAGCAAACTATGTCTATACCTACAAGAGACTAGAGGGGGTGTGGGCTTGATAGCTCCTCCTTGCTCCTCCTCCTCTGTGCATATAACACCCTCCTCTTTGTTTTTCCTAGCTTGGGCTACTAGCTTTTAGTTCCTTGAGCCTTGGATGACTCTCTCCTTGAGGCTTCTTGAGTATATGTCTCTTTGTCTTCAATGACCTACAAGAATTCCATGCGTTTGATGAATTTTCACCTTCTTTTATAGCTTTTGGATGCCTTTCCCAACTTTTCCACTACCTTCAAACTGCCTTGTCTGACCTTGCCCAACCTTGAGACTTCCCTAAGTGATCTAAGTCGTAAATTTGGTCCACATTAAGGTCTTTTGACCCCTTTATCCACCTAAAGCTTGCATAGTTTACACTTTCATCAATATGTGTGTATGTATGTGTGTATATGCATATGTGTGCATGTATGTGCATGTGTGTGTATGTATGTGCATGTGTGTGTATGTATGTGCATGTGTGTATGTATGTGCATGTGTGTGTATGTATGCGCATGTGTGTGTATGTATGTGCATGTGTCTATGTATATATGCATATGCATGTGTTTGTATGGTATGCATGTGTGTATGTATGCATGTGAGTATATGTGTGTATATGTGCATATATGTGTATATGTGCATATATGTGTGTATGTGCATGTGTGTATGTATGTATGCATATGCATGTGTATGTATGTGTGTGTATGTATGCATGTGTGTGTATGTATGCATGTGTATGCATGTGCGTGTATGTATGCATGTGCATGTATGTATGTATGTGAGTGTATGTGTGTGTGTCTATGTGTGTGTATATAGGTGTAAGTATCTATATGTGTATGTGTATATGTGTATGTGCATATGTGTATGTGCATATGTGTATGTGCATATGTGTATGTGTTTCTATGTATGTGTATGTATGTATAAGTATCTATATGTGTATGTGCATGTGTGTGTCTATGTATGTGTATGTATGTGTAAGTATCTATATGTGTATGTGTATGTGTGTATATGTATGTATGCATGTAAGTGTATGTATGCATGTGAGTGTATATGTGTGTCTATGTTTGTGTATGTATGTGTAAGTATTTGTATGTGTATGTGTATGTGTGTATGTGTGTATGTGTGTGTATGCATATGTGTGTATGTGCTTGTGTTTATGTATGTATACATATGCATGTGTGTATTTATGTATACATTTGAATGTGTGTGTATGAATGCATGCGAGTATGTATGCACATGTGTGTATGTATGCACATGTATGTGTTGTTAAAGAATCACTCACAAATTTGACATAAAGACAGACATAAAGACGAAGAAAGACAAAAGAGAAGCAGAAACAAAGAATTCAGAAAATCAAGCCTTAGTGAAGGGACAAATTTACGACTGTAATATAGTTCATAGAAACTTCTAGAAATACGAGTTTTGAATCTCGGAACAAAATGTATATATATGAGGTAGAAGATCATAATAAAAAAAATAGAGGATGGTGTGAGAAGAAGAGAGTGAGAGCGCATAGAATAGGAATAGAATAGCGCATATAGAAATTGAGAATAAGTGATATAGAAGACGCCAGAGATTGCGTATGTAGAGATGAATAATAGAAGCTGAACTGTTGGGTATTCATCTGAGAGAGATGGTAAGGAATAACTACTCAGAGTAGGAGAGTTTTCCATAGATATGAGCAAAGTGAGGCCAAGCTATTTTGTACACATCTTCTCTAATAGAAAACACATGTTCATGTGGAAATTTGAGCGCATTCTTCGTATGTGAAGAAATCTGAGTGATTTCATGTTACTGTGAAAGTTAGTTAACACTTACAGTTTTCTCAGTAAACATTTTCCGGTACATCGTCAAGTTAGATCTTGCAACATAGTGTAAAGTCTTTCATGAGTGATAGCTCATCTTGAAGCTAGGAGTCTGAACTACAAACTGATCAAACAATTTTGTGAAATGGGACATGTACACATGGTACAGTGTCTGACCGTAAAAGACATTCAGAACTGGTGGTTTTTCTTAAACTTCAAAAAGAGTTCATTTACTGAAGGAAGCTCAGGTATTACTTCCTTACTTCATCTACAATCATTCGAAGTAATTACAAACAGAATTGCAGTTGATTCCGATAAGATTACGGTGACAGTCCGATAACAGTTCGGTGAAGTTCCGGTGCAATTACGGTGAGTTCAAAATACAGTTTTTGCACAGTTAAGTAACAGAAAGATTATTTAACTGTAAGCAAACACAGTAGTGTAAAGTTGAAGTAAATCAGTTCAGAATTAAAGCTTGAAGGAAACGCAAAGCTTTCCGTAAAGTGAATTTTTCAGTTTTCACTAAATACAGTTATTAAGTTTTCAGTTTGAGAAGGTTGCTAAGCTACTGATGATTATAGAGGTGTTCTAATATTACTCTAGCTTAGTTCTAGTTGAGGTGTGGTAATTTTCTGTAGTCTTGTTAGTGCACAAGCTTTTGCCACGAAATTAACAGTGGTATCAGAGCAAAAGGTTCTGAAGAGCAAAAAAGGTTTCTCAAAAGTAGAAACGGAAGTAAAGATACAAGAGAATTCGAAGAACTTTCACAAGAAAGGTGAAAGCTGAGATGATCAACAACAAACGGCGTCAAGAAACGTTCCGAAGTAATTCACAAGGGTAAAGGTTTGTAAAAGGTAAAACCTTTTAACATTACACTCACCGGATGTAACAGAAACAAGAAGATTATGGCATATCATATCTCTATTGACAAATTGGACAGAGATAATTATCCCGCATGGGTGATGCGCATGGAAGCCCTACTTATGAGTAAGGATATAATGATATATGTGACAAGAGAAAAAAAGAAGCCGAATTTCGAAGACGACAGTCAACCAAAGAAAGAAGAGTTAGAACCCTTGAAGCTGTGGGAGAAGAAAGATGCAACGGCAAGAGCTTACATCTACAATACAATTACAGATCATCTACTACCGCACATTAGAGGTCTGGAGAAAGCGGAAGACATATGGAGTGCATTGGAAGATCATTTCCAAAATACGACGAAAGCTAGGAAGGCTAGCTTATGGTCAGAGTTTACAACATTCAAGAAAAAGCAAAGTCAAAGCATTAGTGATTATGTCACTAAGATGAAAGACTTGGCGGATAGTCTTGGATCTATTGATGAAGATATCGAAGATCACACGTTGATAGCACAAGTGCTTGCAGGATTGAGAGGAGATGAAAGGTGGAAACCTTTCGTACTCTCAACTAAACTTTCTTTAAATCATTTTGTACCAAATTTAAATCAGTTGCTTGGACTAATGCTAACGTTTGAGCAAGATTTGAAGACAGACGGAGATAAAGGACATAGTTCGGCTATGTATGCAAAGAATAAGAAGAAAGGTGATAAAGGTAAAGAAAAAGATGAATAAGAGATGTCTACTCAAGAAAATTTTGCAAGAGGAAGAGATGATGCCAGAAGTAAAAGTAGAGGTAAAGGAAGAGGTAATCAGACTAACAACAAGAAGACATTGGATCTGTGGATTAAGCAATCATTTGGCTCATGATTGCTGGCATAATTCTCAAGGATCAAGTCAGAATCAGAACAACAACAGTAGAGGCAGAAGCGAAAGATATCAAAGAGAAAGACAAAGCCAAAGAGGCGGATATGGTAGAGGTGGAGCAAGAAGTTGGGGACAGAATCAGTCTCACAACACTACCTACTACAACTATGCGAATGATATGCAGAATGACAGTCATACAACGTTGATGGTGAACTCAATAAGTATGTCAGAGAATGAAGACCTCAACGTATTCTATATTGACTCTAGTTGTTCAAATCATTTGTCAAGAAATATAGAATTGTTATCAGAACTTGAAGGAGGTATTTCAAATCATACAGTATAGACAGGTGATAGCACAAAACATAATGTAAGGTCAATTGGAAAGGTAAAGTGTAAGAATGGAGCTCACCTACTAACAAATGTTTTGTATGTTCCAACAATCTCGAAGAATCTGATCAGCGTGGGTCAGATAGTAGAAAAAGGTTTTCAAGTCAGGTTTACAAATGAAGGAGTATTTGTTGAAGATCCAGAGAATGGATACAATCAGATTGTCCATGGGAAAAAGGAAGGTAGACTTTTTACTCTTAAAGTACAAGGGAATGTTGGTCAAGCCTTGATCACACATGGTGATGAGGTATTCACAGAGTTAGACCTCTGGCATAAGAGGTTAGGACATTTTAATGAAACAAGAATCAAAACTATGGTGGAAAAACAATCCGTGAGAGGATTACCAAATATGAAGAATCAACATATGATTCACAAGTGCGAAGCCTGTCGGATGGGAAAAGCCCACAGGTTACCATTTCAGAAGAAAGGGTACAAACACGATGATGTGTTAGAACTCATACATACAGATGTATGGGGACCAACAAAAGAAGGATCTATCAGCGGCTCAAGGTATTATGTTCTTCTTATTGATGATGCAACAAGATGGATAACTCTTTATGTTTTGAAAGAGAAGTCAGAAGTATTTGAAGCTTTCAGGCATTTTCATGCATATGCTGAAAGACTTACAGGACAGAAACTCAAAAGACTAAGGTCTGATGGAGGAGGAGACTATTTTTCTCGAGAGTTCAATGATTATCTGTGGAATGCAGGTATCAAAAGAGAAATAACTTGCAGGTATACACCGCAACAAAATGGAGTAGCAGAAAGAAGAAAACGAACTCTAGTTGAGTTTGCAAGAGCAGTGCTAAAGGAGAAGAATTATCCAAATTATCTTTGGGTTGAGGCTGTAAATACAGCTACATATCTAGTAAATAGATTACCATGTACAGCTTTAAATGGGATGACCCCTTATGAAGCTTGGTGGGGCAAGAAACCAACACTTGATCATTGTAAAGTGTTTGGATCAGTTGCTTATGCTTATGTACCATCACAACTGAGACATAAGGTTGAACCAAAAGTTGAAAAATACTTGTTCATCGGATATGATGAAAAACAGATGGGTTATAGGTTATGGAGTCCTCTAACCAAACAGTTTACTGTTTCCAGAGATGTGACATTTGATGAAGGAAATAGCTTGTATACAGATAAAGAGCATAGTGTTGAAACACATGAAGAAGAGGTAAGAAGAATTGAAAAAGGAAAATTACATATGCAGGTGAATGGAGATGAAGATCATATGCAGGCAAGTACGTCCAGGATCGGATCAGGTATAAGAAACGAAGATGGACCAAGATTTGATGAAGATGTGTATTCAGATACACATGAAGAATATGATTTAAGAAGTTCATACACAGTAAGGAAACAACCAACAAGGTATTCCTATGACACTTCTTATTTGACTTAGAAAAACTATGCTTACTTAGTAAAGGAAGATGAAGAACCTCAAAATTACAGTGAAGCAAAAGGTAAGAAACAATGGGACGAAGCAATGAAGGAGGAGTTCAATGCTCTTGAAGAGAACAAGACTTGGGAACTTGTTCCAAAACCAAATGGTAAGAAAGTGATTGGAAATAAATGGGTTTACAAAGTTAAGAAACTTGCAGATGGAAGGATAGCCAAATACAAAGCTAGACTGGTGGTCAAAGGCTATGCTCAGATGCATGGCATAGATTATGATGAGACGTTTAGTCCAATGGCAAAGATGTCAACCATAAGGACATTGATTGCTATAGAAGCATCAAAAGGATGGAAGCTAAGTCAGCTGGATATAAAGAATGCATTTCTGAATGGATATATATTAGATGAGGTTTACATGGAACAACCTGAAGGGTTTGTAAGTTCTAGTTATCCAGATCATGTTTTCAGATTAAGAAGAGCTCTCTATGGATTGAAGCAAGCTCCAAGAGCTTGGAATTATAGACTTGTGAAGTATCTCAATGACCTTGGATACCAAAGCTCGAAGGCTGATGCAAGTCTACTCATTAAGAGAACAGATGAAGGTATGATCTACATTTGTATTTATGTAGATGACACAATAATCACAGGAACCTCAGATGAAGGAATCAAGGAGGTAAAAAGATTACTTGAAAAAGAATTCAAGATCAATGACCTAGGAAAGTTATCATACTTTCTTGGAATGAAAGTTACATATACAGATCATGGTTTATATGTTTCACAAGAAAGGTATCTCCTAAACTTACTGAAGAAGTTTAACATGGAGAATTGTAGAGAAGCTTCAACACCGCTTGAAGTACATCATAAACTCAGCAAATATGGTGTGCAAAGTTTAAAGATATGAGGAAGTATCAGTCGTTAGTGGGAAGCTTAATTTATGCTACACTAACAAGACCTGATCTCAGTTATGCAGTGGGAGTTCTCTCACAGTTCATGCATTGTCCGTAGGATCAACATTGGGTTGCAGGACAAAGAGTTCTTAGATATATCAAAAGAACTATAAAAGAAGGATTATATCATCCTTTTACGTGAGATATAAAGCTAAGAGCATACAGTGACTCAGACTGGGCAGGAAGTCAAGATGACAGAAGGTCAACACATGGGTATATGATATACCTAGGAGATAAGCTTGTAAGCTGGTGTTCAAAGAAGCAACACACAATGGCTTTATCGTCAACAGAAGCAGAATATAAAGGACTTGTGGAAGCAGCTAAAGAAGTGATATGGATGCAGACCTTATTCAAAAGCATGGGTATTGATCAAGGTATACCTATCATACATGGAGATAATATGAGCTCGTTGTATCTTGCAACAAATCCAGTATTTAAAGCAAGAACAAAACACATAGAGATTCAATATCATTTCCTGAGGGAAAATGTAATGGAAAAAGAGATTGAAATAGTATACACATCTACAAAAGATCAGATAGCAGATATTCTGACTAAGAGCTTAGATGGAGTAAAGACAAGCAGATTCAAAGAAATGGCAGGTATAAAAGAAAAGAAGAATATATGAAAGATCAGAGAATGCAAATTAGTGATTGAGGGGGAGCTGTTGAAGAATCACTCACAAATTTGACATAAAGACAGACATAAAGATGAAGAAAGACAATGCATTCAGAAAATCAAGCCTTAGTGAAGGGACAAATTCACAACTGTAATATAGTTCATAGAAACTTCCAGAAATACGAGTTTTGAATCTCAAAACAAAATGTATATATATGAGGTAGCAGATCATAATAAAAAAAATAGAGGATGGTGTGAGAAGAAGAGAGTGAGAGTGCATAGAACCGAAATAGAATAGCGCATATAGAAATTGAGAATAAGTGATATAGAAGACGCCAGAGATTGCATATGTAGAGATGAATAATAGAACCTGAACTGTCGGCTATTCATCTGAGAGAGATGGTAAGGAATAACTACTTAGAGTAGGAGAGTTTTCCATAGCTATGAGCAAAGTGAGGCCAATCTATTTTGTACACATCTTCTCTAATATAAAACACATGTTCATGTGGAAATTTGAGCGCATTCTTCATATGTGAAGAAATCTGAGTGATTTCATGTTACTGTGAAAGTTAGTTAACAGTTACAGTTTTCTCAGTAAACATTTTCCGGTACATCTTCAAGTTAGATCTGGCAACATAGTGTAAAGTTTTTCATGAGTGATAGCTCATCTTGAAGGTAGGAGTCCGAACTACAAACTAATCAAAGAATTTTGTGAAACAGGACATGTACACATGGTACAGTGTCTGACCGTAAAAGACATTCAGAACTGGTGAAGTTTTTCTTAAACTTCAGAAAGAGTTCATTTACTGAAGGAAGCTCACGTATTACTTCCTTACTTCATCTACAATCATTTGGAGTAATTACAAACAAAAGTGAAGTTGATTCCGGTAAGATTCCAGTAAGATTACGGTGACAGTCCGGTAACAGTTCGGTGAAGTTCCTGTGCAATTACAGTGAGTTCAAAATATAGTTTTTGCACAATTAAGTAACAGAAAGATTATTTAACTGTAAGCAAGCACAGTAGTGTAAAGTTGAAGTAAATCAGTTCAGAATTAAAGCTTGAAGGAAACCCAAAGCTTTCTGTGAAGTGAATTTTTCAGTTTTCACTAAATACAGTTATAAAGTTTTCAGTTTCAAAAGGTTGCTAAGCTACTGATGATTATAGAGGTGTTCTAATATCACTCTAGCTTAGTTCTAGTTGAGGCGTGGCAATTTTCAGCAGTCTTGTTAGTGAACAAGCTTTTGCCGTGAAATTAACATGTGTATGTATATGTCTGTGTATGTATGTGTGTGTGTGTGTATATACATGTGTGTATGTGCGTGTATGCATTTGTTTGTATGTGTGTATGCATGTTTTTGTATTTGTGCATATGCATGTGTTTGTATAGTGTGTTCGTGTGTGTATATGTGCATATGTATGTATGTATGTATGTGTATGCATGTGTGTGTATGTAAGTGCATGTGTCTGTACACATATGTCTATGTATGTATGCATATTTATGTGTATGCATGTGTATGCATTTGTATGCATGTGTATGCATTTGTATGCATGTGTATGCATTTGTATGCATGTGTATGCATTTGTATGCATGTGTATGCATTTGTATGCATGTGTATGCATGTGTATGCATGTTTATGCATGCGTGTGTATCTATGCATATGAATGTATGTTGTGTATGTATGTGCATCTGTGTGTATGCATGTGTGTATGTATGTGCATGTACCTTTGCTCGTTCAGTCACTCCGTCGCTTGTTCGGTCGCTCATTCCGTTGCTCCTTTGCTCGTTCGCTCTCACTCTCTCACTTGATCCCGGAACAAATGTGCCAGAAGAAATCAAATTCTTTTTTTCAATTCCCAGTGCATCGCTTATGCGATATGAAAACGTCATAACCAGTTTGCCACCATCACCAAGAGCGTCGCTAAGCTTCGATGCTCTTAGTGACGGTAGTTATAAGCATCGTATATGCAATGCTATACATCTTAAGCGACTCTCAATTTATTTTTTTATTTTTCTTTGAGTTCATCCGTTATGCGATGCTTTCTAACATGAGCATTGCATAAGTGACGGTTCCGTCTTTTCTTTCAATTGGGGGTTGATATGCTCCCTTTATTCTTGTAGTGTGTGAATATATTTTGAAAGAGTTTTCTTGTATCTTTGTGTTCACATATGTGAATTGATTGCAGATTTTCCATATCTTATGTATGTGCAACACTCAAATGCGAATATGTGCATGAATGCATGCTTTTTTTGAATTTTCATATGCATGAATACCTAAGATATGTACTCATTAGTATTTGCATGTATCATCTTGTGTGTGAACATAATTGTGTTTGTATTGAGTGAAGATGTGTATGATTATGAGTCGGTTGTATGGAGTCATGCATGTGTTGAATGCATATTATAAACGTGTATAGCTTGGTATGAGGTGTTTATGTGGATACATGGAAGAAAAGGGAGCAAATATGAACAAAGAGGGAGTGATAAAGGTGAAATAACATTGAGCACATGTGTCCATATGCATAAATAACATGAGCACAAGAAATGTATGGGAACTTAATTGATTTTGTGTCTCTTTTTCATAAATACGATTTAATTTATTTATAAAGTGTCTCACATAAGCATGATAGATCATACCTAGGATTTTTATCCTGAAAAATGGAAATTTATATTGATCATGTGTAAGTTTCACACATTGAAATTCAACATCGAGTTGATTTATGAAGATTTGAAGGTGAGGCTCTTCTTGTCGATGTATCTAAACATCTAGATTGAGATACACAACTAAAATTAACTTTTGATATTCATGATATAGAAGTTAGAATGTTACAATTGGTCAGTTCAATCCACATGAAATAAAAAAAGAGCTCATGTTATCTCCTAGTAGCAAAGGTACCTACACATTGATTCCTAGATCTTCAAATAAACTCTTCATCATAATTGCTTCTTGAGTAGCAATGGCTAATCCTCTTTATTCTACTTAAGTTCACAAAAGAGCCACTATAGGTTGTTTCTTTACTGGCCGAGAAACAAGTTTTGAACCTCAAAGCAAAGATATCCTAATGTGCTTTTGGTATCATCCTTGGAACCTACCCAATATGCATGAGAATATATTCTTAGGCTCAAATTAGAGAAAAAGGAATAGAAACTACCTTCATTTGGAGCCCCTTTCACATACTTAAGCACTCTCTTGTTTGCATCCATCTGTGCCTTTCCAGGTGTATGCATAAATTGGCTTAGCATTCGAATTGCAAAGCTTATGTCTATTGTTCTGAAGTAGCATAATCCATGCTCTCAACCAAGATTTTGTAATTTTTTATGTCTTCAATTAAGTCATCTTCTTGTGCACTAAGCGTCTCATTCAATGACATAGGTGTTCCTATAGGTTAGATATTCTCCATTTTCAAATTCACGAGTATATCTATAATCCCATTATTTTAATCCTTAATAAAAAGAGATGGATATGTTTTACTTATACCTTGCTCATTGAGACATGTGAGTAATCTTTAGTTCCATACTTTAGGTGCTTCCTTTACTCCATATAATGCTTTTTTTAGCATGCATACATGATTAGGAAAATTAGTTTTTTTGCATATAGGAGCTTGATCCATATCTTCCTTAATGTGTATGCCATCCTCTATATGTATGACCTACATACCTAGGAAGTATGTGAGATCTCCTAAATCACTAGTTTTAAGCTCTTTTTTCATCCTTGAACCCATCCATCTTATGCCCTCTACACCATTTCATGTGAGTATGATATCATCAACATATGCACATAGGTATATGATACCATCATTCGATTTTTTAATGAAAAGACATAGGTATAGTTTATTTATTAATCAACCTTGGTCATTGAGCCATGTTAGTACACTATAACTCCAAGCCCTAGGTGTCTATTTTAGTTGATATAATGATTTCTTTAGCCTACATACATGATCATGATAACTAATGTCTTTGTATATAGAAGATTGGTCCATATTATTTCCTCTATAATCCATGCATTAACAAACAAATTTTGTACATCCATATAGAAGGTTGATCCATATATATTTCCTCTATAATCCATGAATTCAAAAAGTATTTTGTACATTCATATATTCTTCTTTGTAGTTATACCAAGCAATACTTGAGCATCCTCTTTCCACTAGTCTTGCTTTATACATACTATCAATAACACCAGAATTTCTTTTGATCTTAGATACCTATCTAGATACCATTCTTTTCATTTTGGGCATTCTACGTGTTAATTCCCAAATCAGGTTATCCTTCAAATCTTTGATCTTTTCTTCCATAGCCTGATTCCGTTCTTGTTCATCTTGGGCTTCTTTCATTGTTTCTTGAGAAGATGACTTTGCAACACCTCTCTATTCTTGGAGTTTAGCTTTGCCATATGAACCTAATCTTGTGATTCAAGTTTTGGTGACATATACTCATTAATTTTCTTCATGAACATGCACATCCTTCTTGGAGTGGTAGAACATATGTATCCAAAGTCATAGGGAAAGGTAACTCTCCCGCTATCTTCATACCATTTTCTCTTTTCATAGATAAAATATCCCTACTCATTGTTAAAGACTTGGCACATATATATATATATATATATATATATATATATATATATATATATATATATATATATATATATATATATATATATATATATATATATATATATATATATATATATATATATATATGTATGTATGTATGTATGTATGTATGTATGTATGTATGTATGTGTGTGTGTGTGTGTGTGTGTGTGTGTGTGTGTGTGTGTGTGTGTGTGTGTATATATATATATATATATATATATATATATATATATATATATATATATATATATATATATATATATATATATATGTGCGTGTGTGTATGTATGTATATTGTGTGTGTGTGTGTGTGTGTGTGTGTGTGTGTGTGTGTGTGTGTGTGTATATATATATATATATATATATATATATATATATATATATATATATATATATATATATATATATATATATATATATATATATATATATATATATATATATATATATATATATAGAGAGAGAGAGAGAGAGAGAGAGAGAGACATACATATGCATACACAAGCACAAGTCTGTGTGTGAGTGTTGTTCCTTCTAATCCCATTGTAACTCCATTTGAAAGCCAACACGTTAACAGAAATGTGGTAGCATAGAACAATATTGAAAGTGAATCAATCTATTTGTGGCCTCGTTTCCGGTGTTGTCTTGATTTTGTTCAAAATATAGATAGCATGCACAAATTTCACGAGTTGTAAATGAACAATAACAGCTCATACAAAACATCTTTAGAATAGTTATTAGGAATGTACTTGAGGTGAGTCAGCCAAAATTATCTATCTGAAGAATATGCGCATGCAGAATGAGGACCTTTCACATGTTTATTTCTCTATATCCTACTATTCGTAGACACTTGTATCTTAGAACAAAAGGAATGAGAGCAATATGACGAACAAGACTCCTGTATGCAAACCTTAATATAATCTGATACTATTTCAAGCCTTCAATTTTTTCAAATAGTATATGTTTGTGCTCTAAAGTTGTATCACTATAATTGCATATCTTAATGTAGGATAGAACACCCATTGTGATTATATAAACAATGGAGCCGAATGCGTAGAAACATTGGTTAACTTTCTCTCAGAACATTTGAAAAAGATTAGCGATCAATACCGCCTACAATAATAATTAGCTCAAATCTAAAACATGGATGGTATATGTTAGAGCACGGAATCCATGAAAGGAGACGATCAGAAAACATACTGATTTACCTCCTGAAGATATGGTTATTTTGTTGTGTGTTTAGAGAGAGAGAGAGAGAGAGAGAGATTTGATAAGAAATGTGCATGATAAGTGTAAAACATGGACCGAGAAAACTTGTTTACAACTACGAGAAAAGTTTGGAAAGTATTAGTTTACAGTATCGTGAGATTTGAAAGATTGGAGTTTGTGGTCAAACCATTCAATTAAGAATAGACTTGATGAAGGGTTAGCCTGAGCTCAGGGCCGCATAAAACCTTAGATCTAGAGATCCCTTATGCCTCATGTTTCTCATGTAACCATTTCAGAAGAAATTACGATCCATTATCGACAGATGCTCGATTTCCTCCAAATTAGGATTACCCTTTCTCATTTATCGTTGTTGTACCTCTCACTATCTTCTTAATCGGCAGGTTAGATGTGTGCGTGTATGCGTGCATGTGCGTGTCGATTAGTTTATCTGTTCGTCCATCCATTTCACGAAAGAAAACCGATATGTTCAATGAAAGGCTGCCTTCAAGAACTTGAACTTCTGCGAAAAACATGCACTACTACGTTCTAGAGAAAGTCAAGTTATTTAAAAATTAAACAAAAACAACTATTCTACTATCCACTGACATTTTCCTCTCGAGATTGAGGTTTATCTATGTGATTAGAATTTTAGATTTCGAATAATCCTACTCCATAATGTGCAAAAGAAACTACGCATTCTTTCCCAACATAGCAATGAGAAAAAATCAACCACTCTTTTGCGATCCACGGAAAGAATTACTCAAAATTTATATTCATTTAGGAGGTTCATCACATCTCAGCTTTATTGACAATAGGTGAGCCTTGCATCCACAGTTCGACCATCATGAAAAGACTGTTCTTCAAAATAGTTAAAGGTTATTCATCTAAGATGCATTTTCGCACTCAAAATGAGCACTACTTTTAAGATGAAGAGGAACCCAATGCCCATGCTGAAGGATTGAGTTCGTCAGATCTGTCCAGGTCACACATTGGGATGATTACACTGATCCACCTGGCATATTGCATGTGCGTCAAGAGCTCAAGCTTAACCAGAGGCCAATTTCTGGTCTTATATTGTTTGAGCATGACTTTGGATGTCAAACATAATAAGTTATGCACCATTCACCTCCTGTCTTGCATAGTGCATCTCACGTTCCAAGTTTCCTTTGCTGCCTTGTTCGTACTCTATACGCTTCTTGCGTGCCCGTTTCTTTGTGGGTTGTCTTGGCTCTATCAGGCCACGTCTCTGTAAGTTGATGTATCGATCCCTTACCAAGTTAAAGCAGCCCTGCATAAAGAATGGGATTTCTAATCCTTTTAGATGTCTGATGGATTCCAATAAGTGCATGCATAGGCAATAATTCTCTAGCAGTACCTTCAATTTTCGCAATGAGCCTGAGACTTCATCAGACAGAAGAACTTGGAGTGGTGCTGGTTGGAATCTAGAAAAGCAAACATTATCTCACATATATACATATCCTGAAATTATACTGCTTTCATAGCAAATGACCACACTTCTATTCACTGAACTGACCTCAGTTTTCCAAGACGGGGAGGACCTTTGGATTCCCTCTCCTTCCTTCCAATCATCCGCCGAAGCCGCTCTTTATCTTTTTCTTCCTGTTCCTTCTCAAGGTCTTCTGCTATTTCTGGTAGCCTAAAAAGGGAATGCCATTTAATGGATTGGTTACTTTTAGGCTGCATGTCTGCCTCCCTCAGCAATGTGAATTACAAAGGTGCCACATGCATGCTTCCAATCCATGTGATTTTCATGTAACAAGTTTGAGATATAATACCCTGTTTCAAAGAAAAATAATCTTGTAACTTCTTTGATTCTTATATTAACCCATTGCTTAACCTGGATTCAAAGAGTGTATGCCCACCCCCCAACAACAAGAAAAAAAAAAAAAAAAAGGGGAAAAAAACTAAAAACAAAAAGGAAACACAAACAAATAAAAGTGATAACAAAAATTAAAAGTCCAAGAAGAAAAGCCCACAATTGGTGAGCTTCTGCATATCCATGCCCTCTTTTCCCCTTCTTGTTTCACATTATCACCAAATTTTTTATACAAGACTAAAAGATAAGATCAGTTGTATAATATGAATAAATGATCAAAGATTAGTTACCAGTATAATCACAGGTGGGCAGACTTTTCAGGGCTTTGAGGAGTTAATACTATGGGCATGGCTAAATGCTAAAAACTAGCAATATGGGACCCTCTTTTGTAACTTCTACATCTGGACTTCACCTTTTAATCATTCTCAACGTCCCATAGGCTCTCGATCCCTAGCATGTTAGGCATTGGAATCTATTTACACAAGCAGAAAGGAGATTGATTGCAAACCAATAGCAAAAATTTATGATGGAGAAACTATTCAGCCTTCCTAATCTCAAATTATTTGTTTATGGATTGTCAGCTTGTTGGACTACATACACATGCATGCATACATACATACATGCACATGCATATACATGCATGCATACATACATACATGCATGCATGCATGCATGCATGCATACATACATACATGCACATGAATACACACATACATAAATGCACATGCATACATCCACACATACATACATACATGCACATGCATACATACATGCACACTCATACATGCACATGCATACATGCACATGCATACATGCACATGCATACATGCACATGCATACATGCACATGCATACATATGTGCACATTCATAAATACATACATACATGCATACGTACACATGCATACGTACACATGCATGCATTCATACATACATGCATGCATCAAGGTGTAGAGACCTGACCACAAGGTGCCGTGTACCAGAAAGCTGGAAAGCATGCCCAACTTGCGGCAAGGTGTCGAAGCCAGCACACAAGGCAACAAGAAACGAGAAGTCACCATGGAAATAGGCAAGTACATTTCAAAACAATGCAAGATAGCATGTTCATGATACAATTTCTTACTGAAAGCAAAAATGGCTTTGAGTTAGCTCTTCCTTAGCCAACTGAGTAAACTTACTAGCATTTTTGTAGATACGAACCCCAGAAAATCCCCTAGCAGGACCACATCCTTTAATTTAGTGAGAAAATTATGATTTACAGACTCAGGTTGAGATCTCATGACCGACAGCTATGCATCACGACCTGCCTTTTTAAGGACATCTATAGCATATCGAAGGGATAAGAGGTATCAACACTCCAAGCACAGATTAACTCCGTGCTGTATGATCTAACAAGCTACAAAATCAGGAAACAAATCACATAGCTTCTAAGCATCCTATAGTCCTGGAATCCAAAAGCCACAAACAAGTTGTAATCATAGTTACACCTTATGGTAAAGGGAATTGAACAGTCCATTGCTAGTGAGGTTCTCTCGCCAAGAACACCTCTTCTGGTAGGAATATCACTTTGAATTAATGTGGTCATTCACTGAGTCCACATGAGAGTATTGATTCAGTGGAACTTCCAGTCTCCCTCTCCTTCCCTAATCTCTCTGTTCCTTCACCCCATTAGTCTCTCCACTTTTCCAGTCTCCCATTCTGTAAAATGATATGCAACATTGCACATATTGTTTTTGCTCAGACATGTTTCAACACTATGTAAACCCCTAAATTCTGACCCCAAAATGTGTCATTGAATACATCTTGCAAACTTGAGGTTTTCATTGATTGTCTAGCTTGAAGTTCAACGGACAATAGAACCTATGTACACCAGAGGAAGCACAACCTACCAATTGGATGTCCCATATCCAACAAAGCAGACTAAGATACCCACCAAAACATGGATAGGGCTGAGCCTGACTATATCACCCATATGAAAGCTTTACTAAATTAAGCTAATGCAAAGAATAACCTGAGAATGTCTTTATTAAGCTTGACTCGTTTGACCTTCTCTTCATCTGCTCTCATCCGTTCTTTTCTCCTCCTCTTTCTGTTGAGGTCTGCTCTTGTGAGCTTTTTTATTTTAACAGGCCTGTCGAACACAGTAGAGTAATAGAAAAAATAATTGAAAAAAGGTACCTCATACACGTGATCACAATGAAAAACTACAAATACATCTACCTAGAAGTTTCCAAATCTTGCTCTTCTCCAAAGCCTGGAACTTCAGCACCATCATCCACATCTAAGAAAAAAGCCTAAAGAAAATAGCAAACAGCAAATTATATTTACCTACACCAAAAATCAAAGCCATAGTTGTCTTTCTTTGTGAAGGGAAAAATAAAAACTAATTATAATTTTTAGCATCATGATTAGCATAACAATTCAACATCAAACTAGGGAGAAAGTTGTTAGCAACATTTTTGCAACAAGGCAGCAGTAAGGCAATGTGCTTCTAGCATCGAGACTCACAACAGCAGGAGGTAGGCATCACAAAAGCATGATATAAATTCTAACACATGAGATCCTTGCACATACATACGTGAGATATTACAGAATACACTATAAAATCCATATCATCATGAACAGAGAGAGAGAGAGAGAGTGTGTGTGTGTGTGTGTAGATACAAATAGAATAAATACTTATAAATCCTCACTCACAAGCATTGTCTCTTAACTCTTGACCCTTCATGATCTTGAGTTTTATAACTATAGTATATACACATGAATCCATGGCATAATCTAGACTATATAGTATAGAATCTAGACAATGCCCAAGGTGAATCTTGAACAGATTCGTAGAGTTATATGTAAAATATACTATGCATCATGACTCTTGGATATTAATCGTTAACCTCATTGCATAATAGCAGATACAATATACAATGAGGTCTCAAACATCAAACCTATTGTTTCGAGCCCCATGCAATGACATGAATCATGATATGATACATCATCCAACTATGATCTAAAACCGAAGTATTACATATTTATCAAGATCAATATAAGAACATCAAATTATTCAAGCTTCAAAGAAAGGATTCCTTCTTGAACTGATGGTATATAAAGTAGAATGATTATCCATGTCACTTGCTTCGACTGAAGTAGGTCTTCACCTTGGAAATGTTAATCAAGTGCACCCACATCAAGCCTTTCCATCGTCCCAAATGCAAGCTTCCGTTTTATTTGCTTCAAAGAAAGGATTCGGTATTTTGACAAAAATGAACTGATGGTATATCCAGTGGAATGATTATCCATGTCATTTGCTTCAATTGAAGTAGGTCTTCACCTTGCGAATGTTCTTCCAACTCTTGCACAGCACCCTGAAGCATCATCTGCTTGATTTTTAGGTGTTTGTCGTATGCTCTTTCCTTCTCTTCTTGTTGAAGCAATCATCTTCCCATGGCATCCTTCTAGCATTCCTATAACACTATAGTGCCCTTCTTTTTGGCTCGGTATGATGAAATAGCTCTAAAAAAGCCCCTCCTACCATTGACTTTGGCTTCCTCACAATGTCAGTATAGATATCATGCACATGAGGCTCTATCCACCAATGGCATTGTGCAGAGTCCAAATTCTTCTTCGATTTCTTCCATGTCCTAGCTTTCTTATAGGCCAAATTTGACCTCACCCTTGGACTAGATTGTTGTAATATCATAGTCAATATGCTTAGTGGATTGATTATATGAAGGTTTTGATCACCTTCAAGGTTCATGTCATGCATGAATGCCTCTTCTTTACAATCTTCACACAAATCTTGAATAGAAGGAGCAAGGACTATACTTATCTTGTGCTCCATAATTGGTTCCTTGGTCTACCCAAACGAAATTTTTGAAAATAGGACGTCTTTCGGTGCTATTAAGTCAAAAGTTGTGGCCAAAGGCATCGATGCATCTACCCATATTCTGCATCTTTTGGTCTCGCATCCATAAAACTACCCAATTCGGCATGATTGCCTAGTTTTTCTAGACATAACAAAGTAGTTCTGCCCTTCGGCGACACTTGGCCACTTTGATAAAGTTCCCAAATAGAGGTATCTACCCCCCCCCCCAAAAGTGCCTGCAAAAAAGTTACTTGTCCTATTTGCATCAAAGGAGTCAACACCACTAAAAAAGTTGACCGAACTTGAGCATCTCGAAATGTTTGCACAAAAAGAGACGTCTGGAGTACTTGCCAAAAATAAGTTGGTATCTCCAAAGGTAGGCGCCCATCTTGGTGGAGATCAATAACATGTTTCTCCCCCGATCTTGTAGTGCCTTGGCTTGCCTCACACAATCTTCCCAGGAGCAAAGGAAAAGAGGTTTCATGGGGTAATGCAATGACAACAAAATCCAACATAAATTGGAAGCCTTGTATTAACATAAGTACCCGTTCGGTGATCCCTAAAGGTGTAACCCAATGTTGGTATGCCATTGTCACGATGATTGGTGCTCTTGTCAAGTCCAACTTCAACTTCTTCAACATTAAACTCTAGTAGTCTGCCAGTGGAGCCAGCGAGACATCCACCATGTACTCATCTACACTTGGTGGCAAGCTGAGACAAGAAAAGTGTATGACCTTAAGTAAGTCACTTCTTACCTTTGCATCCATCTTAAAGAGTTAATATAGGTTTACCTTATGATGTATTTCCTTTAGAATTTCTTCAATATCTATAGTATGTGTGTATGGTGGAGGGAGAGCATGTTGGTCTCTAAATGAGGCTCTCATCTTCTCATAAGCTTCTGCAATGGCCTAATTCTTGCTCAATTCAGCCATCTTCCCATCTTCTTCTTTTTGGGTCTCTGTTATTCTTCTAGCCAAACCGTCACCTCTTGCCAGGCTCTAGTTGTCACAGGTGCCATAGAGGATGAAACTGTTAGATATGCTCAATACTCCACCCTCATGTGATCACAAATGATCCATGGTGCTCTAAGTTGTAAGGCCCCCATTATGAGGAGAAGCCATTATGAGAGCCCGGACATTTGTGAAACCCTAACTTCCAAGTTAGATGAGGTCTGTGTGTGATCGTTGATGGTTGTAGATGATCTTTGTGAGCCTAGCCGTTAGGTTAGGTAGGACATAAACTTTCGGGCCATTGGGTTTCCATTTAAGGTGAAAATAAAGGCCATGTGGCATCACGCGGTTTGCCCATAGAACCTTAATGGGGGGAGTGCAGAGGGGGGCTTGCCCCCTTTTGCGGGGTCTAGGGGGCCTATCCCCTCGGCCCATAGGACCGAGACAGTAGGACTTCTGGTCGTGGAGATCTTGTCGGATAGTATATTTTACCGACTATTTTGTATCTCCCGACTACCTTTATCTATACCAAACCACCTTGTAAAAGCTATATAAGCACGGCCCATGTTGAACTTTACATAGCATTGTGCACTAGTAAGCCCTTCATCTAGAGTCTGTCTAGATCGCCATCTAAGCTCCACACTAGGAGCGCACGGGTGGACAGCACCATCATTGTAACTACATTACGTTCGGCAATCTGAGAATTTGAGTTCTCTATCTCTCAGTCTGTGTCTACCTTTGTCTGCGCTTTTCTCTCAACTCTGTCTACAGGTCTATTCCGTTGTGCTGTTATTTTCTTACATGGTATCGGAACTCAGGAGGCTTTGAGTGGTGCAGAAGCAGAAACGAAGAGTTGCAAAGGTCTGAACAACAAAAGAGAGAAGATGTCAAGCGGCGCATCATCATCCACGACTCGGAGTCAAGGTGGTTCATCAACAGGAGTAGGTGGCGCACAAGCAGGAGCAGCAATGATGCATGTCATCCCAACATTGCAAATACGACCACAGCCTTCACAAAAGGTAAACTTGATGGTACGAACTACACCCTGTGGAAGTTCAAAATCACTTCTATTCTTGATTCGTATGAGCTTTTGGAGACTATTCTTGGGACTGATCATGAGCCCCAAGAAAGACCTGATCCAAATAATCCTAGTCGAATGATTCCTCCCGATGTTGATCTTCTACATGCTTGGAAACGTAGAAATACACATGCACTCTGTGCTCTAGTTACAAGTACTTCTTATAGTGTTCTGACTCTCATTCAACATACTACGAAGGCATGTGAAGCATGGAACATATTGAGAAATCAATACGAAACTCGTAATCAGACATGGATTCAGAACTTGGAGAATCAGCTTCCAGCAGAACGGTTTGCTGATGGGGAGACTACAGAGGTGTTTATCACCATAGTACAAGAAGAGGTTTAAAAACGAGATTTAAATCGAGGTTTAAATCGTTTAAATCGTAGAGGTTTTTAAATTCGAAAATAAAAATCGGGGTTTTTATTCACTGTGAGAGATTTTTATATTTTGAAACATAAATGTATGTACCAATGCAAAGGGAAGGTTGAAGCAAAGGGAAAATAGAGAAGGCTGAATTGGAAAGCAACTTGCACGGGGCTGATCATGCTGAGTGCTCTTGAAAAAAATCTCTGAAAAAAATCCAAAAAATCTCTGAAAAAATCCAAAAAATCTTTGAAAAAATCGTAAAAAACGTTCCAACGATTTTTATTGCGATTTTTATATAAAAATCGACGATTTTATTGTACTATGTTTATCACTCGCATAAAGAATCTACAAGATCAAATGACGGGAGCAGGTGTTCAAAAGTCAAGTGAGGAGCTAGCTCGACGTTGTCTTCGGATCTATCCACCTAAGTTTGATGGTTTGGTAATTGCTCTTAACACTCAAATCAGACCTCAACCACTAACTTTTGAAGAATTTAGTGCCTTACTCATGGAGGAGGAGCTTCGGCTCCAAGGCAAGGAGTGGTGGTAGCAAAGGAGATGCTTCATTCACAGCAAATGCCAAAGGAGGCAAAGTAGACTCTTCAAAAGATGGAGAAAAAAAGAAGAACGACAAAAAGAAGTTCAAGGGAGAGTGTTTCCACTGCAAGAAGAAAGGACACAGAATCCAAGAATGTCGCATCAAGAAGGCAGAAGAGAAGAGTGGCTCTTCAAAAAGTGGCAAGGGCAAGGCGTCTGCCAACAGAGCAGAAACAGAACTTGAGTTATTTGTTACGATAGAGGAGGCGTGCTCCTCGGCTGAAGATTCACGAACAGATGACTCATGGGTGTTGGACAGTGGTGCATCTCGTCACATGACAAGTAGAAAAGACCTTTACAGTTCCTTACAGCCTCTAAAGGAACCCATCACAGTAAAGGTAGGGAACAATGTAAGATGTCTTGCAGAGGGCGAAGGTACAGTTTCTTTCATTAACTCTAATGGCCATATCAAAAAGCTTTCAAATGTGTTGTATGTTCCACAAATAAAACAAAATCTACTTTCAGTAGCTTCTATAACTAATCAAGGTCATCAAGTAGCTTTCCGAAAGACAGGAGCTAAGATTATGGACGATAACAACAACATTGTTGGGACTGCCATAAGGAGGAACAACCTGTATGAGTTGTGTGCTCTTACAGCCACTACAAACGTGGGCACAAGTAAGCTTTGGCATGAGAGATTCGGCCACATTGGATACCCTATACTGAAGGAGATGCATCGCAGGCGTATTGTTGCACACCTACCATCGATTGCAAAAATGAAGGAACCATGTGAAGCTTGCATGATGGGCAAGCAACAAAGGAAGGTGTTTCCACAAGAAAGCAAGAACAAGGCAAGCTATCCTCTAGAGTTGGTGCATGCTTACTTGTGCAAAAAAATGCCAACAAAGGCCTTGGGCGGATCTTCCTACTTCATGTTACTTGTCAACGACTATAGCAGGAAGATGTGGCTGTACTTCCTTCGTGATAAGGCTCAAGCTTTTGGTAAGTTTAAAGAATGGCTTCAACTTGTTGAAACTGAAATAGGGAAGAAGATGGAGAAATTCAAGACAGACGGTGGTGGTGAGTTCACATCAACAGAGTTTGAAGATTTCTGCAAGAGTAAGGGATCAAGCATCAACTCACAGTGGCACATAGTCCTCAACAGAACGATGTTGCAGAACGTCGGAATCGAACCATCGGGGAGATGGCAAGGTGCATGTTGAAAGGAAAGGGTTTGCCTAATCAATTTTGGGCAGAGGTTCTCAACACTGTTGTCTACATCTTGAATCGAAGCTATATCAAGGCACTTGATGGAAAGACTCTACAAGAAGCCTACACTGGTAAAAAGCCTTTTGTTTCCCATTTCAAAGTATTTGGAAGTGAATGTTATGTACATGTTCGAGATAGGGAGAGAAACAAGCTTCAACCAAAAAGCATCAAATGTATCTTCCTAGGGTACAGCGAAGATAAAAAGGCTTATAAGCTTTATGACCTTGAGGCTAAGAAGATCATCGCGAGTCGTGATGTGGTGTTTAAGGAGGAGCAGCCACATGCAATGGAGGAAAAGAGAGCTTCAACTTTATCATCAGGCGAAGGGGCAATCCACTATGAACCTGGCCCAAGAGCTATCCCTTCTACACAAGAGAAGGAAGCATCATCTTCATATGATGAGTCTGAAAGTCACCAACCTGTCGATACCCAAGTGGAAAAGCCATTGCCATGTTGGGTGAGGCAGCTCTATGATTCTGCAAACCCCATCCCACAATCACTAGAATAGGTTGCAGATGGACCGAGGCGATCATAAAGAATAGAGGAACAGAGACAGGCAAGCGCCCATATTGTAAACATAGCAAAGTCACCAGGGGACGGGGACGGGTCCCGAGAACGGTAGTGTCCCCGGGACGGGGACGGATCCTAGGGTGTCCCGGGGACGCGTCCCCGGGACGGCACTCAAAAATGATTATTTTTCTCAAAATTTCAAATGAGTAGTTATTGTACAATGTGACCTTTTTTTTCCAAAAAAATTACAAAAAAATATTATACATGCTCTAAATGAGATTAGAAACTTAAATCAATGACATTTTAGCATAATTTCAATAAACACCAAAAGTATGGAGCTGAAATTAGATAGCAAACTAATATATGGTATCGGCATATCACGAAATACAGAAAGTTTTTAAATATGAGTGCAAAGTCATGTGACCAAAATATGCACATACTCATGCATGATCAGCAATCATCTTCCTCCACATACTCCTCATCCTCCTCCTCTTCATCATCATCATCATCATGTGTAGGGTTCTCTCTTGCAATAGTAGAACCCTCTTCTTCATGTGTATGTGATGTGGAAGGCATTGGTCTTGCTTCAAAAGATCGTTGTTCCTCAACGGACTCTTGCAATTTCAAGAGTCTATCATCATCTTTCTCTTTCTCAATCATATCTAGTGTAACTTCCATTTTTACAAATCCCCTTTCTTTAATTTTGGATGCAAGGCGTAGATTTGTATGTATGTAAGCCAATTTTTCCATGTTTTTGGAAGCAGCCTATTTCTCCTTTTTGTATGAATCAATGAAAATGTACTCCAATTTCTCTCACAAGGAGAAGCACATGTTCCTTGTGAGAGCACACGTATGGCAAGCTTTTGCAAATTGGGCGTGTTTGCCCCAAATGTTTCCCACCACTTGATGGGATGTTGCATTCTATCGGGATCCATTGTAATTGGCCGAGAAAATGTATTTGAGCATGACTTATATATGTCCATCTCATCAAAAAGAACACCTTGCTTTTTAAGATCCCCTTTTGTATATCTATCTAGAACATCCATCACCCATCATTAACCTCTCCATCACTATCAAGGCATTTCTCCTTCCAAATAGGATGAAGTACATATGCAGCAGCATGGAGTGGGGAGTGCAACATATTCCATCTAGTTATGCATAAAGCTTTTATCTCATCAAGCCTTTCAGGAATACTTATATTCAGCTTTGATACCTCTTCCACCATTCTATCCGTGAGCTCATAAATGAGGCCCATGGTGGCACCCTCTCTATCTGCCAAACGTAAGACTTTCAATATTGGAGCACAAACTGCCACTATTTCTTTCAGATTCCTCCAAAACAAAGCACTTAGAATAACATTGGACACATATTCAGCTTTTTGAGTACGAGCCACTTTCTTTCTAATGTATTCAGGGCTTACCATTAATGAACGCAAGCCATTATACACCCTCTCATCAAGCATATTGGAGCATGATAAACATGTATGCAAAGCGTGTGGGTGCAGGCTTTACCAAATCCTTGTTGCTGAATTTTCTAAATAAAGCAAGAATAGTAGGTTTAGAAGTCACAAATACAACAACTTTTTGTGCATCTTCCAAAACTGATTTTATCCATGTAATGTTCCCAATGTCCTCAAAAAGCAAATCAATACAATGGCATGTGCAACGAGTAAAAAAAATATGAGGCCATTCAGCCTCCACCAAACTACCAACCTTTATGCAATTTGTGGCATTATCCATGCACACTTGCACAACATTTTCAGGACCCACATCTAAAATAGCATCTTTCAATATGCCAAATATGTATTCTCCTGATTTATACTCACAAGAAGTGTCTACAGATCTCAAGAACATGGCACCATAAATGGAACAAACCATGACATTGATGATTGGTCTATTTCTAGTATCAGACCAACCATCACATACAATGGTACATCCATAAAGTTTCCATTTGTCTCGTAACCTTGCGAGTTCATTTTCAATGCATCTAACCTCAACCTGTAATTGCTTTGTGCGCAGATTGGGATATGAAGGAGCCTTGAAAGAAGGACCTTCCCTTCCAATTGCATTAACCATCTCCAAAAAATATGGACTCCTTACTTTCCAAAAACGCAAAAAAAAAAATATATATATATATACGCAATGCTTTCATAGCTTCATCTCTTGCTTGAGATTCCCATGCTCTATGCAATACCCCTTTGCCTTCTCTTTGTCTTTTAGGGGCTGATCCATATTGCATGCTCTCATCAAAATCATTCTCATCATAGTGACCTCGTGATGCATGGGATGTCACATTATGTTGTACATCATCCTCTTCTGTCATTGAAACAAAAAGATCATGCTCATTAGTAGTAGGCACATTACTACTTTCTCCACTCACTTTGGCATGTAATTTTCTGCATGTATCCCTTGCATCAGTGGGTGCCTTAAAGCACTTGTCAACCCCAAAGCCTTTGAGACCTAACACATGGGTCCTAATTCGATTTGGCCCCCCCATCAAATGCGTGTCCACAATACTTGCATTTGCAAGTCCATTGACCTTTAGGTAGTTGCTTGACTTTTGAAACAAATTCCCATTGTTCTCCTGCTTTCCGAGGCATCCTTTGGGGAAGCTTGAGTGGGGAAGGTGAGGAAGCTTGAGTGGGGAAGGTGTGGCTTTGGTTGCTCAAGGATGTGAGTACCACTTGAGTGGGGAAGCTTGCTCTCTTCAGCCTTGCCTTGCAACAGCAAACGCACGACGAAATAGCCCCAAATGACCCGCGTTCGGGTTTTTTACAATCGGCGCAGCAAATACCTGCAACGACCCCGTTCGAAATGCGTATCGGACTCGGACATCTGGAAGCCAATATCGGACGTCTGGAAAAAGTTACCGGACGCGTCCGTTTCCAACTATGCGTATATATATATATATATATATATATATATATATATATATATAATGATTTATCATTATTCAATGTTCACATTGTAGGTGTTTGTCTCGGTCTTGGGCCATAACACTAAGAAAAAGGCATTTTGAGATGGTGAAAGTGAAGCAGAGATATGTATGGGATCTCGATAAAGTTCTCTCTAAGTTGGCCAAATGGAAGCCACATGAATGATCTATGCAGTATACATTATGCATCACTTAAGCCATTTTTCCCTTAGATTATGTGGTATTTACTGTTATTTGTTTGGTCTATAGATGCAATTCAGCCCTTATTTAATCCCTTTTTATGGAACCAAAAATCCTAGCAATTACTTGTTTAAATGTCCCTGTCTATTGCTACTTTGCCACAAGAGTTGTTGGCTAATATTTTCTAGATTTGATCATGAATCATATTTCCAAAAGATGTAATTCTATTGCAAAATTCTTGTGTGAAATTATGCCACAAAAAAGGATTTTAAAATCCGAATTATGGATCAAAATTCTCAACCATGCATCATAAAAAGATTATTGCAAAATGAAATAAGTTTAATTTGTGTGGTGGAAGAATTTCCAAAATTCACACACACCGTTAGCACCGAACCAGATACGAGAACTGCATGAAACAGTGCGTGCATCGGTGTTGCCCTACTTTCCACCACAATTTTTGCTAGGATTGATAATAAAACACTCTTCTTCTTTGTGGTTTGTTATCCCACATTTTCATATCTTGTCCTTTCTCACCTTAGCTGCAAAAGAACTGCCGTTTAGGTTTTCTTCAGTTTTTAACCTCTTCTCCTCCTATTAGATTGTTATATTACTCTGTCAAGATCTGAATTAGACTTGTTTTGTAGAATAGTGACAATCATACTGTAAACAGAAGGTAAACTTTTCAGAAGAATCGCAACTACAATCTGTTCTGAAATAGGGTTATTCATTCCAACTAAGTGTGCCGAATAACTTTTGAACTAATTTAGATGCTCCGCCACTGATGTTGAACCCTTCATCTTTAATTGGAAGAAAGATATTAAAAGTGATACAAGCGATTGTTGCGTCCTTGTTCCAAATAGTCCTTCCAACTTTATCCATGCTTCTCCTTCATTTTTGATGCATGCAAGATGATGGATAAACTCGTTACTTAGGCTCATACCTATAGTTTTGTTCCTTGACATAGCCTTTGCACTTGGTCTTAAATCTCCAGGTAAAGTAGGTACTCCTGATTGTGTAGCCCATCCTACTAAGTACTTCCTCATACACGAGATAATGATGATGATCATCACCATGAAGGAGAAGAAGCACTTTGAGCCAGTTGAACTTGATTCATATAATGGTCTTGTGTCAACAATTGTATATAAACCAATACCTCCATGTTCAAGTCTTCTAACTTTTGCTTCAACTTCATCCCAAAGATTAGTGATCATGAGATAATATTGCAGCCTTGTTTATCAAGTGTGAAAATTATCACCCTTGAATCTATGAGCTGCGACCATGGAGTTCATAGTCATATCTCTCACTTAAACAAGTATGTGCTCAAGAAAAAGTTTCTTAAAATATTCTCAAAATCCTCAAAACTAAACCTGTTATGATAACAATCGTTGGTTTTTAAGGGCCACAATTAATATATAGAGAGAGTATAGAGAGAGAATAGAGAGAGCCAAGACATAACATACACAAGAGATTGGCAAAAGGAGCCAAGGAGCTCCAAAAGATACTACTCAAAAGTACTTGCAAAGTGCTCCAAAACCCTAGTGTAGAGCTGGGAAGATGGTATGATACATGAGATGATGTTATTAGTGCATATGAGGTGGCCTCTATATAGTTTTGTGTGCCCAACTAAAAAATATGCGAAAAAATCACTCAAAAAGCCTAAAAACCCCAATTCCATAAATCGAAGCAAAAGATCCGGAAGTAGGTTTTCTAGGAATTTTTTTATTTTTTACTGTTGGTTTTGATTGCTTTTGGTTTGAAAAGATCTGACCATTCATTTTTATGCTTTTTTATGCTTCAATCTCAGCCTTTGATGAAACATAAATTCTGCCCTGAAATTAGGGTTTTGATTTTGAACCCTCAAAACACCTAATATTAACATGTGACATATAATTTGATAACTCTCGAATAGCTCTTTCCAAATATCTAATAAAATAATTCTGAATATTTTGACACTTTCTTACCTTGTTTTGACCAGGTTGACTCTGTCTAAAACTGACCAAAACTGAGAATATAAGTGCAAACCCTCGTGGAAGGTTGCATTTCCAATAAACTATCTAGAATGCTTTGTTAGAAACACAAAATCAAAAGTTGGTACAAGAATCTTGTTTGATCTTGAATAAATGATTTCATGAAATTAACAAATATAAAGTTAGATTGGAGCTTTACAAGCGCTGCAATGATGATGACATCTAAATTATGGATCGGTTCAGGATGCTTATGCTCTTGCTTATTTGGTAGTCAAGAAATGTTGCTACCTCAACAAAGCCAATATCAGGGTTGCCCTGGTTCGCGTACCGGATCATGAGGTACTCTTTTCCCATTCGGTTCGGTTCGAACCCAATCGGTTCGTTCAGTTCGTTCTGCCCAGTTAATGACTACTGAAGAGGTTCGTTTTTTCGAAGTTTGTGCCTTTATACCAAGCGTTGCGAGCGTGAACTTCCAAAAGTTGTCCTGCCCGAGCGTGTGTGTGTGTGAGCATCTTCAGCTTGCTGTCCACTATCCAGCCATCTCCTTGCCTACTTCCAAGTCCTCACGCTGCCCACTATCCGAGTTTGAAGCTGTGCCTTGATCCCTCACGAGTCAGCCCGAGTTCGAAGTCGGAAGCTCTCGAAGTTGGATGCTCTACTGTCATGAGACTCGAGAGTTGTCATTTGAGCTTTTGACTTTTTGAGCTTTTTGCATAGAGTTGTCCTTTTTGAGCTTTTGAACATAAAAAATCCAAACCACATTGCACAATCGGTATCATTTGAAGCTTGAGTCATTTTGATCCTTTGAATATCTATCTTCAAGTCTCTTAGCCATCATGCCTCGTGCCATGTCCAATGTTTGGGATGCACACACCGTTACCCATGCTTTGGCTAGTGGTTCAAGTGCATCCGGGTCCGGTACACGGAGATGGACATGCAAGTATTGTGGAAAGAGTTTTTCCACTACTACGACGCGTCATATAAGTCATGTATCTGGTGTAGGAGGAGGAGGCATCTCAGCATGTGAGAAGGTGCCTCCCGAAATAGCAGAGGCTATAAAAAATGAGCATCGTCTTGCTCAGCAAGGAAAGGAAGCACGTTGTCGTGAGATGGCAGCCACGTATGTTGAGCTCATGGATGATGTGGATCCTTCTCATAGTCATGCATCACAGAGGGCTCGTACAGTCTCTCAACGAGATGAAGAGGATGTGTCCACATCCCCTTCTTGTCATCCTCCTCCTACGAAGAGACCTAAGCAAGGGAGCTTACATTCTTCTATGTTGTCCTCTGCTCTGCAAAAGCAACGACAAAAAGTTGCTGAAATAGAGATTGAACGATGCATTCTTCAATGCAACTTGTCATTCAATGTAGTGAGGACATATGCTTGGAGAAGAATGGTGAAAGCAATAGCCCAAGTAGGTCCTTCTGATGATTGGCATGGGGTGGAATATAATAGACTTCGTGGACCCATGTTAGATGAAGAGAAGGACCGTATAGAAGTACAACTAGAGTCAATTAGATTGGGGTGGAAGACCTATGGTTGCTCTATCATATCCGATGGATGGAGTGATACTAGGAGACTCCAAATCATCAATATATTGGTATCTAGTTGTCTTGGCACATATTTCCTACGAGCCATTGATGCTAGTCGTGAAGGAGTCCACATCACGGGGGTTATCTGTGAACCTTAGTAAAACCAAGGTCATGATCTTTCATACATCAGCACAGGTACGCAGACATAGTTTGTTCACAGGAGCGGGTGGACCGATTGAGGTTGTCGGATCATATGTTTACTTGGGAGTGACATTTACAGCAGCATCAGGGGTCTTCTCTATGTCTGAGGCAGCACGTGACCGCATCACGCGTGGGTATGCAGCACTTGCCACCAGGCATATTTTCAAGAGCCCCGCACAAAGGGGTGGCTCTTCGACACTTTGGTTACACAAGCGCTCATGTATGGGGCAGCCATATGGGGACCAGGATTAGCCACATCAGTATGGACAGCATTAGAGAGGCCACAGATCCTCATGATTTCCAGACTTATCCGGAGCAAGCCTTCAGTACCACATAATATCATTAGAGCAGAGCTCGCTACACCACCGATGCTAGTTGAGGCACTATTCCAGACAGTATGCCTATTACACAGACTCCGCAGCATGGATACAGAGCGCATTGCTTATCCGGCTTTCCAGGCATCACGGGACATGGCATTAGCACGCGACACCTCCTCATGGTATGCACAGACACGAGACTGGCTGGCCCACCACAGCTTTGACATAGACAGGCTACCACCACTACAGTACGACTCACATGCACCCACCTACTCGCTCTCTCATCAAGAGAGGAATAGGATCATTCATCAGGAGATATGGCATACATTAAAACAGAGGACATGGGTGAGCCCTAGGGATACATTGCCACCGAAAATGCTCTATTACCGTGAGCATTTTCTACATATATCGGACGAGGGCTTCATCGAGATTCCGAGATACATGCAGACATATCTACCCCACCAGCTTCGAGTTGTCATTGGGCAGCTCCGAGTTTCATCACATCAACTCGAGATTGAGAGCGGTCGATCCAGGGGAGTCCCCCGTGAGGAGAGATAGTGCCCAGTATGCGAGACAGAGGTAGAGAGTGAGGAGCATTTTGTTATCAGATGCCCAGCATATGTAGACCTACCAGCACAGTTCCAGATAGAGGAGTCACTCCACTTATGCATGACTATGGGAGACCAGCGACGCTTGGGACGCTTCCTCGCAGAAGCATACGAGAGGCGAGATCGGTCACTCCAACCCACACATCAGCGACGGGTGAGTACGCAGCAGACCATTACCCAGTTTTTTCAGCGAGTTGAGCTACATCAAAGAGGTCCATCTATAGGGCTCACTCCACCAGGCAGCAGCACAGAGAGCACAGCGCCGACCATGCATGGGCAGATATCATCGACCACGACTATATCAAGAGGATATCTCACGCATCAAGACAGCCTACGACCACATGATGGAGCATAGGCGCACCACCACCCCATGGGTTGTCTTCCTTCAGGAGGCACTCAGACCACCCCCGATGTACCACATACTACACCCACCTCCACCCATTCACTGGTAGCTAGGGTGTTTTACTCATACTTTTACTCACATGTCCCCCATGTATTAGGTGGCCACTATCTGCGGAGTCAGAGCCACATCTCCCCATCCTTTTCTAGCCTTATATATATCTTTGTGTCGCGATATACCTTTTATTTCATTTCATCCTCTACACAGGGTTACTACACTTGTACATGGTTTTTGTCTCATAGGCCAAGTTTTGCCTCCAGAAGACGTTAATATGACTTTCTCTCTCTCCCTCTCCCTCTCTCTCTCTCTCTCTCTCTCTCTCTCTCTCTCTCTCTCTCTCTCTCTCTCTCTCTCTCTCTCTCTCTCTCTCTCTCTCTCTCTCTCTCTCTCTCTCTCTCTCTCTCTCTCTCTCTCTCTCTCTCTCTCTCTCTCTCTCTCTCTCTCTCTCTCTCTCTCCTCCCTCATGGCTCCCCTTTGTATCAGGTGGTCATTATCTGCTGAGCCAGAGCCACTCTCCCCCCAAGCACCATTATTTTATTCCCACTACCTCCTCATTACAGGTACCACCATCCTTTGCTGTTTTCTGCCTACACAGTTTTGTGTAGCGAGTACTTTTTTCCTTTCCATTGCTACACAGAGATTACCACAGTTGTATATGATTTTGTCTCATAGGCCAAGTTTGGCCTTTGGAAGACGTTAATATACCTTTCTTTCTTTCTTTCTTCTCTCTCTCTCTCTCTCTCTCTCTCTCTCTCTCTCTCTCTCTCTCTCTCTCTCTCTCTCTCTCTCTCTCTCTCTCTCTCTCTCTCTCTCTCTCTCTCTCTCTCTCTCTCTCTCTCTACTCACAGAGACACATGAGAGCCCGGACCGGGGCCTACCTCGAGTCCACGGTTTCCAGTGGGAGTCCACATACAGTGTGTACACGTGAGCACACCACCAGAGGGTAAGGAGGAGTAGCCATACTCTTCAGAGATGGACTTCAAAGGAGGATACAGATAGTCGCACGCGATTCACAAGCCAGATATCTTTGGATTGGACTCCAACTCTCAGAGGAGCGGATCATCTTCATAGCATTATGCTACTTTGCTCCTTCTAGCTCGCGATTCGTTATCATAGATCGAGGGGAGGACTCATCATACACTTGCTTGTCAGAAGAGATTACAGAGTACTCTGCATTAGGGGAAGTCTTCCTTATGGGAGACTTCAATGCAAGGACAGGCAATGATCAGTGTGAGATATTTGACCCAGAAGACCCACAGATACTACGTACCATAGAGGATAAGTCTACAGCTCGAGCTTCAGCTGACTCTACACACACTCATTATGGCACTCACTTACTCAGACTAGGCTCTCGACATGATCTCGTTATCTATAACGAGATGGCTCAGTGGCCTACCTCAGGAGGATTGACATGCATACCACACTAAGTCACAAATCGCAAGGGAAGTTCAGTAGATTACGTCATGGGATCTAGAGAGGCCATTCACCTACTTACCTCATTCACCATCCCACCCATACCCATTGGGGAAGATCACACATACCTCACGCTCTCCCTCAAGGGAGACACCCCTACACGCACACCCGCAGCACGCATCCCACACCCCACCATCCACTTCACACACGAGTTAGCTCACATATATGCAGCACAAGTCGAGAAGGGTCTTCTCTTGCTTCACCCTGACACTCCACTATCCCTACTCACCTCAGAGATAGCATCAGTTCTTCATACATCAGCCATAAGCTCCTTCCCACACACCATCCATTTTGGTCACACACCTCCTCCAAGGACTATGCCACAACATCGTTGGTATGATGAGGAATGCAAAGATATTTATCGCCGACTACGAGCTCAGCGAGCATTGGGAGAGATCACAGAGAGACAGACAAAGGGACGGATGAAGACTCTCACACGTCGGAAGAGGCGAGCCTTTGAGGAGGCACAGGTGCTTGAGCTATACCATCTCTTTATGAGTATGGATAGTGTTGAAGCATGGCGTACCCTACGAGAGCCACGCCCGACCATACCTATTGGGGACCTACACAAGTGGCATGATTATGCTAAGAGATTATATGAGGTGCCTAGGAAGCCTCCCATTCCCCAACCACTTGAGCCTCACCCTACTAGTTCTTCTCTCTTCACAGCAAAGATGAATGAGAGGGCCATAGGACGACTACGACATGGACGTTCGACATACCATACGGGATTGCAGAGCGAGCATCTCATATATGCAGCCTCCACTATAGCCCCGTTCATTGCACATGTCTTCCACCGGGCTATAGGGGAGAGCTTCCCAGAGGAGTGGACTAGGCACACCATTGTGCCTATTCACAAAATTGGCGACACCCTGGACTCAGGGAATTACTGGACCATCATGATTGGCCACACCATGGCCAAACTATACGGTGCCATACTTGAGGCAAAGCTCATCTCATATACAGAGACTAAGGGGCTACGAACACGAGGCCAGGCAAGTTTTCGGCGAGCTTTCTCTACTATTGATCACATCTTCATTTTGCGCTGCCTGATTGACGGGGCAAGGGTGCGGAAGAAGAGACTATATTGCTGCTTTGTGGACTTTCGCAAAGCTTTTGATACAATGCCACAAGAGAGGCTCTTCCAACGCCTTCAGAGCTTGGGAGTATCATCAGGGATGATTTGGGCCATCTATGCACTCTATGTGCAGGTGACTGGGAGAGTACAGTGTCCAGGAGGAATGTCTGAGGCATAGTTGTTAGCAACGTTTTAGCAACGTCCAAGGCAACGCGTTGCTAACGTGTTAGCAACATTGCAACGTTTGGGCCTAGACGTTGCTAAAACGTTGCGAACATGATTTTTTTTGTTTGGGATTTTTTTTAATATATTTTGGTATCCTAAGCTTCTTATAGCTAATTCATGATGAAGTGCATCCATTTACGCATATAAATAAATATACACACATACATTATGACTTAAGAGTAGATATGAGACATATCACATGTACATTACACATGCATACATAACATACATACACACATACATACACACACACACACATATATATACATATATATATATATATATATATATATATATATATATATATATATATATATATATATATATATATATATATATATATATATATATACATACATACACACAGACACACAAATAGATAGATAGAGAGAGAGAGAGACGTATATACATACATACCTACATACCTATATACGTACATACATACATACATACTTACATGCATACATGCATGCATACGTACGTGAATAATATAAGTGGATAAATGCATACATGCATATCACATACATACATACATACACAAGTATAGTTGTAATTACATACATACAAACATTCATATTTAGTATAGTATAGGAGAGACATGGACCTATATAGTATAGATTATTGAGTCTAGATTAGTCCCTATACAATTCAACATTCACTGTACATTCACAATTATGTTTGTACTAAGTAGTCATATCAATTATCATAGAAGAATACCCTTGGCTTTGAAGGGCCAAAGCCAAGTGGAAAGGATGAACCTTTTATCCAAGCTCTGTAAGTGCATTAGAAGGAGAACATGGAAAATCCAAAATATCTAGGTATCTCACGGTGATAAGGCCCATAAAGAAAATCATTAACAAATGTACTTTTATAGCTTTCTATGTCTTCCTCATTCTCCATGTTTTTTATTCATGTATTGGACAATTTGAACATGATTTTAAATAGTTTCTTATCCCTCTTAAGCAAAAAATAATTCTCAGTATTTTTTGGACTACCAAAAAAATATGCATGCAACGCAACGGGTTGCGAACGTAGCAACGTTGCGAAGTTGCCAACCGTTCGCAACGCATTGCGATGCAACTATGGACTGAGGCCATTGCTAGCACCATCGGTGTTAAGCAAGGCTGCCCGCTCTCTCCCACTCTATTTGGTCCCTACATCGATGAGATTCAAGACTACATTCTCCGAGATGGAGGAGAGGGTGCAAACCTCGCAGGTACACATGTCCACATTTTATTATATGCCGATGACATTGTCTTGATTTCAGAGTCACCCGAGGGATTACAACACCACCTGGATGCCCTACATGAGTTTTGTACACAGAGGGGCTTGACAGTAGACCTTGGCAAGACCAAGGTCATGATCTTCCACACCTCCCCCATGGTGAGGAATGGAGCAGGATTCACAGCCGGCGGGGGACAGATTGAGGTGGTCACTTCCTATGTCTACCTCGGAGTCACATTCACGAGCTTAACTGGCCCCTTCAGCATGAGACAGACAGCCACCGATAGACTCACATAGAGGATATGCAGCTTTAGCCATGTTAGAGCGGAGATGTCACCAGGCACACTTCCAAGAGCCCCGCACGAACGGATGGCTCCTGCATGAAGGGATGGCTATTTGACACACTAGTCAGACCAGCTATGATGTATGCTTCGACAGTTTGGGCCCCAAGCCTCACAGTCACCCAGTGGAGTGCGATCGAGAGGCCCCAGGTACGTATGATCTCACGACTATTTCGCGGGAAACAATCAGTACCACATGACATCATCAGGGAAGAGCTAGCTGCACCACCCATGGTAGTAGATGCACTATTCCAGTGCTATCTGCTTTATTCAGAGGATGAGGGAGCTCCCTACAGACAGACTCACACACAAAGCTTTTGAGGCCTCTATACAGATATGCGAGTCAGGATATGAGAGAGCTTGGTACACTCAGGTTAGAGTCTGGTTTGATAGTCATGGGCTTGATATGGACAGATTGCCACCTTTTCAGTATGACCCAAACTCACCTCACATCCACCTCTCTAGTCATGAGAGGAATGTTGTGCTCAGACAGGATCTTTGGCAGCTCTACATTGGTCAGACATGGCACACACCACACATGGGATCAAGACTATCGCAATATCGAGACCAGTTCTTAGACATACTAGCGGACGGTTTCATCAGGTGGCCACATTACATGGATACTTACATGCCTCATAGCTCGAGGGTAGTGATTGGCATGTTGAGAGTCTCATCACATAGACTAGAGATTGAGACGGGCAGAGCCACAGCTATTCCCAAAGAGGAACAGATATGCAAGGTTTGCAGAGTAGAGATGGAGGATGAGGAGCACTTTGTATGCAGACGTAGCGCATATGATGGCATCAGAGGAAGATACGAGACTCTATTTACAGGGCAGCCCACCCTCCGAGAGATCATGGACTCTAGAGACCAGGGACAGCTCGGGCGATTCCTACTAGAGATACAGAGCCACAGAGATTCCCTACTCAAGCCTACTGTAACAGCCCATACAGGAGGGAGACAGAGTCAGCTCACTGAGTTCTTTATTCCACAACGTGTTGCAGCCCTTCCCCCCTCATCCCACACACCGAGAGGGGTGACTCTTCAGCAGGCTCAGACTTCTCGAGCTAGGAGACGACCCTGTGCTAGAGGATATCGAGCCCCGAGACTTCACCGACATCAGATTGCGGAGATCCAGGCTCGTCATCATCGCGCCATGGAGGAGAGACGATTCCAGACGATGGCTGATCCTGCTGCAGCCATCAAGATGGCCCTGAATCCACCTCCACCTATGTATCACATCTTACACCCGCCCACTAGCACAGGATGGAGCTAGTTAGTCGTTTCAGATGCATTCTCATGCTTGTTGTACTACCCTTTTGCATATAGACTATCATAGATATCGCACTCCATACACCCCCCCCCCCCAACAACTTTCATGGGTATCTGCACATGCATACCACGGAGATATGTTTCAGCTTTACCAGTTTCTTTTTCAGCACTTTTATCTTCTCTGATAGAGAGAAGATACACCCATGTACATCGATTTGTCTCATAGGCCGAGTTCGGCCTCCTAATAGACGTAAAAACACTTTCTTCTCTCTCTCTCTCTCTCTCTCTCTCTCTCTCTCTCTCTCTCTCTCTCTCTCTCTCTCTCTCTCTCTCTCTCTCTCTCTCTCTCTCTCTCTCTCTCTCTCTCTCTCTCTCTCTCTCTCTCTCTCTCTCTCTCTCTCTCTCTCTCTCTCTCTCTCTCTCTCTCTCTCTCTCTCTCTCTCTCTCTCTCTCTCTCTCTCTCTCTCTCTCTCTCTCTCTCTCTCTCTCTCTCTCTCTCTCTCTCTCTCTCTCTCTCTCTCTCTCTCTCTCTCTCTCTCTCTCTCCCCCTCTCTCCCCCTCTCTCCCCCTCCCTCCCTCTCCCTCCCTCCCTCTCCCTCCCTCCCTATACATATATATATATATATATATATATATATATATATATATATATATATATATATATATATATATATATATATACACCCTAACGTACCTTACGAACCTTACCCTCGAGGTAAGAGTCGGTATATATATATATATATATATATATATATATATATATATATATATATATATATATATATATATATATATATATATATATATATATATATATACACCCTAACGTACCTTACAAACCTTACCCTCGAGGTAAGAGTCGGTTCACATACCTTATCCGTACCGAACCTTACGAACCTAACCACCTTGGCCAATATACACCCTCATGCCTTACTTCAAAAGCTTATCAAATCATGCATCCTTGATCACACCCAATATCTTGACAATAATAAGAGAAACATGTAGACTACCTCTTGGACATCATTCTTCAGACTTGAGCAATGAGCTATTATCTTTAAACTTTGTATATGTTGACCCCTATGGAGCATAATCTCCATATACTATGAATGAATCAAAAATACATTTCCCCCAAACTCTAACAATTAAAAAAGGAAGTTAAACAACTCACATCTTCTTCTTCAACAGGAACACCTGGAACCATAACTGGAATAGGAGGAGGCTCTAACTGCTGCTTGTACACTTTCTGCATCTCTTGGGCCACCGCAAGTCCAAGTGCTTCCTGGATTCCAAAGATGGCATGAAAAGAGAATGCTGTAAGATAATTCTCACCAGCATCTTTTAACATAAACCTTTTATTCTGTCAATTTAATGCTCATGTCATTAAAGGAAAACTAATCAATAAACATTTTAGGACACTGCAAAGCATATCACTTCTACTCCTAGTATGAATTGAGCTCATTTTTCTTCAAAATAATATGCATGTTTCATGTTCAATACATCGCAGTTCCCCTTACCTTGGAATATATCAAAACTCAAATGGCATTATAGCTTTCACATCAATACACAATCATCACAAGAAATTATTATTTAAGACTTATTCAGGCTATATATTGGCTTTCAGACCCGACAAATGACCAGATATGAAAACATCCTTTGCAAGACATAGGAAAAAAGTCTGTCTTCAAACTTGAAAGTAGACTCAATAGAGGTTTCATGAAAGCCACAATATTTATCAGACAGAAGTGTAATTTCATTGAGATAATCATAACTGATTGAACAAGACCACTGTTGCCACTATGCCCACTGAGCCCTTGCCTCTTTCTCTGTGTCATTGATTCTTCCTACCCTTCCTACTTTATCCTCTGTTGTTGCAGCACCTGTACGCGCTGAATCTTTACCTCATATTCCCACTTTCTATGTGTATCATTCTGGCCTGCAGCTTCTATTTTACCTCCTCCTCCTGTACAGCAGCACCTCCAGCCCCCATCATATAGTATACAGTACCACTTACTTCTGCCAAGTGTTTTCAATGATATCAACCAGACAAACCTGCTGCCCTTGTGCGATCTCTTGTCCCTGATGCGAATCCCCTCAAGACCCTCGTCTTTTAACTTCCAGGATGAAAGGTATTTTGAAAGGCGTCCTGAACCCGAACACTCAAGCAACAGGTCAAATGACAACAGCTATCTAACCAGAAATATTTGCATCCAAAGTATTTGCTTTTCACTACCAGGGAGTAATCATTTACATTCCTGGGAGACCTCACTCAGTTATTGATGTTGCAATACAACTTGACACTTGCTTCCTACATGCTGCTGTGGAGCAAGTATACTTGTCAAGACAGGATTGAATGAGATCATTTTGAAAACCCGTGAAGATCAAAATATTCAAGCCAAATACACCATTTCTGTGAAGAACAACTTAAATCTTGTCTGATTTGGATTCTTCTTCTTGATCTCCCATCTTACCTTTGGGATAGCGTAGTTGATGTGGGCATATACAAAATGGCACTTTAGATTATTTGAATTGCTTAAAACATAGAAATTGAAATAAACCAAAAAAAAAATCATTATTTTTTTCTAGAGATCTGTTTTCCTTTTGTTTTCTTTTAAGGACACCTAGAATACTATGTACCTACCCATCAATTAATTCTATCTATCTATACATCCATCCATCCATCCATCCATCTATCCACCTATCTATCTACCTACCTACTGAATGTTGATATCTTGAGATGAAAGAGAGAAATAATGATTTAAAACTAGAAAAAAAGGAGGATTAAGTTTATATCTATCATAAATATTTCTTAATAGCTTGTCTACGTTCATAGAACGCCATACGAAATTAAAAACATAAAAATGTGCCCAAAAAACGTTTTTTTGATCTAAAACTCAAAAACTAAATCAAAACAAGAAATGAACAGAAACCATTCCTAATGATTTAAGCATGGGAGTGACAGGAATTTTCAAAACATTGTACAACATTTTTAGAGATGAATGTGGTAATGAATTGGGCAGAGTTTTGTATGTTCCACCACCCTCGATTCAAAATCACCACTATATTTCTGTTGTGTGGAATGCATGCAAGCATTTCCCGACCTAATCTCTATCATTGTCTCTGTTAATGAGGTGGATAAGGCTCTTTGGCATGAGAAACAGGGAAACCTTACAGATGCATGCTTTCATTGAGGTAAGCTTGGTCACTTTTGAAAACTTGCCACACCCTCTACAGTGAACAAGTTTCTATGGTTCTCCCACACTAAAGCTATACCAATCCAAGTTCCATATGAGCAAATATTTGATCTACCATGGCCTTCCTCTCCCCCCCCCCAAAAAAAAATAATAATAATAATAATAATTATAAATGGTATCCACCAAGCTCCAATCTGAAACCTTGAGTGCTACTAATAAGGGCAAACTTGTAGCCAATCAGCCATATGTGAATTGTGAATGCATGCAACTATCATAATGCTCAATTTGGCTGTCCATCTTCATCACTCCCTAAATCCATAATGCTCAATTTGGCTGTCCATCTTCATCACTCCCTAAATCCACGTGCTCTTCTCCATCTATATCTTCACTAAAGCACACCATAGATGATCTGTCGGTGGTTCTCTGTGTAGTGCATGACCACCTCTAATCCCGATAACCATAAGTACACAACCGTGAAAAAAAACTCACAAGTTAAGTGGCCATACGAGAAGACTACCTCCATCTCGGCACATCCCCATGGAAGCAAAACATGAATGAATAAGTAAGGACAAGGAGCATACCTGGAAAGAAGTTCCACAAGCAAGATCCATGGGGAGGAACAAATGGGTTTAGGCACCTATTTATAGGCTCCTCCCTCCTAGGACTTTCTTCTAGAAACTTCTAATCTCCTTACTCAAATTTCTAATTCCAGAATCATCTTGCATGTTCATATGCTATTCTCGGAAAATCCCATCGCTTATTTCTATTTTTTATTTTTCTCCTTTTTATTTTTCCTAGACTATTCTTTTGGTTTCACACTATATATTCAAATTAATTATTTTTAAGGATTTGACCTAGGATAAACGCAAATTCCAAGGGTCCAAGTTAGGATTTTTGGTTGAAAAAGTTAGGATTTTGCTACAATTAATCTCAAACACGTCAATTCAAGGGTTTATGTACAGTTTGGACCTAAACTCCAAGGGTTTCCAAGGGTTCAAGCCCGGTTATCATGGGGCAAACTCATGTTTTCAGGGGTTCTAAAAGGTCAAACCTAGGGGTTAATGAGTCAAAAGTCAGATATTTACATATATACAAACTTAATCTACAAGAATCACATAGTTCCGCATCTCAAAGCCAATTAAACCAATCAAAACATGTATCATTTTTACTACTTTCTCAATGAAAACACCACACAAAACTCATAAAATCAATCAACTTTGAAAAAAAATCATGCACACTTCCTTGAGGGATTTTATCCCGACAGCGTGGCTACTCACGAATAATTTGAAGACTTCAATGCCTTGTGCAAAGCTAGACCATCTCAGATTTGGCTCTTTCACCATCTTGGCCGAGAGTAATCAAATCACCTTCAAGTTCCAATTACTAAGTACCCTGAGAAAAAATGCAACTTTTTGTCTATCCATGTTGGAACCACGTCTAGTTCGAGGGCACAATCTAGTGCTCCCGTGACAATCGATGTATATGGTTTTGTCTCATAGGCCAACTTTGGCCTTTAGTAGAGGTTGATATAACTCTCTTTCTTTCTCTCTCTTTAGAGAGTGTATATGGGCAGGGGGCTCTTTGTCACGTTTCACTGTGTGAAATATTTGCTCTCATTTCATAAGGTTCATTGAAGGGTATATAAGGTTACAAAGTATAAGGAATGGTACACTATAAAGTATAAGGGATGATACAAATTCATCCAGAGGGGGAGGAAAGGAGATTTCTAACATATGAAATCCAAAAGCTTATACTAAATTGTTCATAATGCTTTATGCATACAACAAATATCCGCATGCTGTTGTACAAATTCAAGTCTGAGGCATTTTCCATTTAGTTATGAACCTAGTCCTTGAACATTCCAAGTAACAATTCATATCAACACAATTGTGAGGCAGCTAAAATTTCCTCTTCCATCAAAGCATAATAACATTCAAGGTTGAATCAAGCATAATAACATATTGTGTAGGGGTGGAAAGTAGCTTGAATTGTCCTTTGCTTCATTCATGGTTGTAAGTCATTGAGGTGAATCCATCTTTATCACTGGAAGGTGAGAGAGAAAGAAGAAAGAAAGACTTTTTAACGTCTATTAGAGGCCAAAATCGGCCTATGAGACAAAACATATACATCAGTATCATCCAATCCACTATGATCCCAAAAGGAAAATAAAGTGTGAGTACTGCAAACGGGTATAAAAGGAGTGGATAGTAACTGGCATCAAGGGTGTGGGGTGCTATGGGTATGCACTCTATATGCTCAATGGGTGAGATACGAAAATTATATGCATAGGGAGGGGAGGCTCGATGGTACCACAACCCACTAAATGCCTGGAGTGGGTGTAGGATATAATGCATCGGTGGGTAAGGCATCATGGCAATCCTCAAAATCCTCTGAACGTCCAAATCGATAGGGGTGCGCTGTTGACGTCTCCCTATCTCCATATCATGGCGTGTGTGAATCGCCTGAATCTCTCTCTGATGTGCACGGGCTCTCCGGACTGGGGTCTCGGTCGTCGACGCTGTCGTCTAAGCTCCTCTGCTCTGTGTAATGTGACACCCCGCATCGAGTTGGGTCCTCGAGTGGCTGTGGGTTTGAAGAAATCTGTAATATAAGTCTGAGGGGGGGGCCAGGTGTATCTCCATCTGCTGCCGGAGGAGTGATGCACGGCGGTGCTGGAGCTCTACTAGGAAACGACCTAGAGGGCACTGGTCCTCTGTCCCCAATAAAGCCCTGATCTCTCTGGGCCCCCTGAAGAGCTTTGGGTAGCGGTCTCTGATGTCCTCATATGCCTGGCATCTACATGTGTAGTGCTCCTCGTCCTCCACCTCCTCTCTAAATATCCTGCATAATCTCTCATCCCTCGGGGTATGTGTGGCTCGCCCAACCTCAATCTCGAGCTGGTGTGATGATACTCTAAGCTGCCCAATGGCCACTCTCTCGGCTGGTGCCATATATGTATCCATGTATCATGGTCTCTGAATGAAACCATCCGTTGTCACAGTCAGGAAGTGCTCTCTGTAGTGTTGCCTCTTTGTGGGAAGAGGCTCCCGTGGTGCTATCCATGTCTCCCTGACGTGTATCTGTAGTAGGTCCTGACGGATGATCCTATTCCTCTCCGAACGAGAGAGGGTAATGTGGGGGGAGAGAGGTCATACTGAAAAGGGGGGAGATCCATAATGCTCATGCCATGGTCTGCTAACCATCAGTAAGTCTATGCATACCATACTCTCTCATGCCCTGTCTCTGCCAAATGTCTAGAGCCCTCAAATGCAAGCCTGGTGAGTCTGCTGGTGGGGAGCTCTCTGACTCTCAGAATAAAGGTCACCAACTGGAAGAGGGCCTCCACTAGCATCGGTGGTGTGCCAAACTCAACTCGTATAATGTCATGTGGAACGGAGGGCTTGCTGCGCAGAAAGCGTGAGATCATGGTGACCTGGAGCCTCTCAATCCGCGCCCACATCGCCTCTGTGATCCCTAGTGCCCATACTGCCGCTGCGTACATCAATGCGGGTGTCACTAGAGTGTCAAAGAGCCACCCCTTAGTTCGGGGCTCCTGAAAATGTGTCTGAAAGCAGCATCTCTCCAATCCTGCAAGTGCCGCATAGCCTCGCGTCAATCTATCTCTCGCGGCCTGTGCCATGGAGAATACCCCTGTGCTGCCCGAGAAGGTGACACCTAGGTAGACGTAGGAGTCCACTACCTCTATCTGTCCTCCAGCTGCCGTGAAAGAGGCACGATAGCGTACTGTACTGGAGGTATGGAAGATCATGACCTTGGTCTTGCAAAGGTTCACTGTGAGTCCTCTCTCCATGCAAAAGGTATCGAGCGCCTGTAAATGTGACTTCAACCCCTCCTGTGACTCTGAAAGTAGGACAATGTCATCAGCATATAATAGGATGTGTACTGGCGTACCTCCGAGGTCTCCTCCTCGCCCTCCTGCTCGTTGTATATACTCCGTGATCTCATCGATGTAGAGACCGAAGAGAGTGGGTGAGAGAGGGCAACCTTGTTTCACACCAATGGTGCTAACAAGGCTATCTGATAGACCGCCGGGGAAGTGTACCTTGCCTGTGACTCATGCATACAAAGCGTGGATGGCCCATAGCATGTCTTATGCTAGCTGTAACTCCTGGAGCCTCCGTAGTAGTCTCTCTCGAGGGACCATGTCGAAGGCTTTGCGGAAATCCACAAAGCAACAGTGTAGTCTCTGCTTCCTCGCCTTCGCGCTCTCAATCAAGCAACGAAGCACGAAGATGTGGTCGATGGTGGAGAAAGTGCGGCGGAAGCCTGCCTAGCCGGGTGCTCTCATCCCAGCTACCTCAGCGTGTGTACTGAGCTCTGCCTCTAGTACTGCCCCATAGATCTTGGCCAGGATATGGCCTATCATAATAGTCCTGTAGTTCCCTGGGTCCATCATATCGCCAGACTTATGGATAGGCGTAATGGTATGCATAGTCCATGAGTCGGGTAATCCCTCAACCAAAGCACGGTTGAAGAGATGGGCGATCAAGTGGGAAACTACATCTGCTGCATATATAAAGTGCTCTCCCTGTAGCCCCGTGTGGTCTGCTGAACGGCCATGCTGTAGCCTATGGATGGCCTGTCGTACCATGCCTGCCGTGAAGAGGGTGGATATCACACGACGCGGTGTGGAAGGAATCGGCAATGGTGGCTGTCCTGGGACGTCATATAACCTCTGGGTGTAGGTGTGCCAAGTCGGAGGATCAGCTATGGGTGTAGGTGGGCGTGGCTCACGTAGTGCCCTCCACGCGGTGGAACAATCCCTACTCATGAGAAGGTCGATCAACTCTGCCTCCTGTCGCTCCGCGAAAGCTCATCGCTTCCGGTGTGTGAGGGCTCGCATCTGTCGTCGTGCCTCCCTCTCTGTGATGGATCCCAAGATACTCTGCGCTCTGAGATGTAGATATAGTCGTCTACACTCCTCATCGTACCATCTATTCTGGGTTGTATGCCCCAGCCATGTCGAATGTGCAGTGCTGTGGGCGGTGTATGGGAAGCTGAGAGTAGCAGATGTATGGAGGATCAAGGAGAAGTGGGCGGTGAGGGTGTCCAAGGAGGCAGAGGGATCAAGGGAGTAGATGCCCTCTCAAACATGGGAGCTATAGATATGTGCTAGCTCATGTCTAAAGTGAATGGTGGTATGGGCTCGTGGCTGTATGGTGACGGGGTGGGATATGCATGGTGAGCCGCGAATGGATAGGGCACGATATGCGTGACCAGCTCCAATCGGTAAGGGTGGGATAGTGAATGAGGTGATGAGATGTGTCCCCTCTAGGGGTCCAATAACATAGTCTACCACACTGCCCCCCTCTGATGTCGTGGGTGGAATGCAGGTGAGACCTCTCGAGGTGGGCCAAGTCCCCATCCCATTATATATAACGACACGGTGTGTTGCTCCCATCTGGAGTAGGTGTCGGCCGTATGAGGTGGGTGTGGCGGTGTCGGCTGAGGCTATGAGTGTAGGCATGTCCTCTATGGTACGAAGCATCTCAGGGTCCTCAAAGTCGTAAATATCACACTGGTGGCTCTGAGTGCGGGCATTGAAG